>JADFUC010000242.1:0-116536 GCA_019722365.1 Lithospermum erythrorhizon
CTCGGTACTTCGTTCAGTTGCATTATTGCTCTTCATTTGATTCCTGATATATAAAACTCTTGTGAAATAATCTTGGATATTTATCAAACATCTCAGTTTTCGAACTAAATCTCCTACTTAGGAGTTTGAAGGCGAACGTGCTTGACTATCTGCTCCTTGAGCAATTTTGAAGAGTATCGCGCGTGCTTGTTTGAATTATTTGCATTAGCAACTTTCTCAAGCACCTTATCATCATCCGGACGCCCGATGGATAGTGTCGGTGCACTTTGATCCTTTTTTATCTCGCTATCGGAATCATCTTATTTCTTATCATCGATTTGGTCTTCCCAGTTTTATTTGATTTTGGCTTGCCGGTTCCATATAGCCATTTTCAATAATGTCCCAAACTCCATGTGCACGAAAGTTGTTTCGTCCAAAGAGACCATTTATCATAATTTTCTTTCGTGAGCCTTGGATATTGAAAGGTACTGACGTTATTTTGTTGTCATATTTAATAGCTCGATGCAGCTTTGTTAGAAGCATTGATGAGAACCAGCGTAATATTTGTATATATAATGAGTAGAAGAAGAAAGAAATGTTATATCACAATAATGTGAGTTCTTCTGAAATTATGAAATACGTGTTTGGTATGTGTATCTTCTATCGAAGGAATGATATTCACAGTATTTCTCTTATCAAAATAAACTAATTGTTCTCCTTAATATTTATTTGCCACAAATAAGTTTACTAAAATTTAACATTTATTTTAAAGAATCTAAATAATTGTCTATTATTTAAATTTAACCTCAAAATCTTGTTTTAAAAGGAAATATATGAATAAGCTAGACCAATTTTGTATTCCGTACGTTTTAAAAATACATGATCTCCTAGAAAAAAAATTTTACTTTTTCATAATAGTTGACTTATTTATAATTTAATGTATATATATTTTTACAATTCGATGTACTTTTTTACATTTTTCAATATAGTTTTCTGATCAGTATAACTTTTTCGTCTCTTCAATAAAATAACTTTTAAATCTATGATTATACATTTTGAAATGAAGAGAGTAGTTTAAAAAGGATTTAGTGATCACGTGAGAAATCAATAAAATTGTGTAATAAAATGGTGAACCACCGTCAAAGTTGCTAATACTAAAATATGAGTATTAAATACACTATATTTTTTATATTCAACACTAACATAATTATTAAATATATATTCGAAGCCTCAGCTGCTAGATAGATTTTATTATTTATATAATGTATATGCTCGATATAATAAAATGCCTTTGGAAACCTATTTAATTACAAAAAAGATTGCTCCAGCCTAGAGATAAATATCAATCATTGCTCTCTAGCGGATTGTTAATGTTTGAGACTACGAACACGATAGTCTTGGACTTCCGTTGTACTTTAAAGTCTTGATTTGGGCCCCTGTTGTGGCTGTAGCTCGATTTGTGCACAGAACATGAGATGCGGTTGGACTTGAATTTGTGCTTTTGATGGATTGTATGATTCTAGGCGCGGATAAGAATTATCTTGTCCAGTGATCCTAAATTTGGATATGGAGCTTAGTATTTGGACTTGGTCTTTGACTTGGATGTAGCATTGCCTTTAGAATTAAATGCGCCCACGAGGTTATAATCGTCCAAATCTGGACACAGTCATGTCTCGATGGATGACAGGTGAAAAGACACTGTCTTGGAAGCTTGACTGATAAAATAATACAATGGACAAGAACAATTTTAGAAAATAATCCATCGTGTGGTGTTTCCTAATTACACAATAACAACCAATATACAACAATATCCAATGTGTACAAATATCAACACACAATATGGCAAAAATCCCAAAATAACAACAATATAAACAACCGACTCTGATCAAAAATATATCTTGGTGTGAGGATCATGCCTTCATGCATTTTAGAGCTCTAGGCACGATCACCGAGCATGACAGCGACACGGCGCCGCTATCGACATTCTAGCATTGAAAATGCATGAATAGGGTGTAAGGCTACTTGACTTAGTGAATATATAAAGTGAGAAATTAATCCCCGATCATGCACAAAAGTAATAAAGTAGTTAATCTCATAAAATAGATAAGTAGTACATGATATGTTTCAACAGATAGTGTTATGAAGTTATTAGCAATTTAAGCTATCGGTTCATATGTTGTAATTCGTCTTTATCATAAACATTCCAAAATAATGGCAATCAATAATAACATTGATGCGTTTCAGAAAGGCGTAATAACTGCCAACAACTTCTGGGCTACACTCTGTCGGCCCGACAGAACATCGCAGCAACAGCGCTAATCAGCGAGTCGCCCAACTATAATGCTACTCGATCCACAACTAAACCCTTTCGATGTTCAGCTTGACTCTACCGACTCGGCAACTCGATATTTCGATATAACTCGATCAACAATATAAATCCGGTTTCTACAAGCTGAGAGGGAGGAACTTATGCCCGTGTCGACATAGGCATCACGAATCTCGTAGATCGAAACGCAAATACACCCACCTAGAGTATAAGGTAAATATATAGGATACAACTCGACGCCATGCGTCATTTCGTATCTGACTTCGTCCCCAGTGCGACCGACATCGCCTCGAAACACTGTCGTATTGAAGGAAACCCGCGGACGACCCAACGACGACTCAACCAGCGATTCATATTCAACATACGATTTAACACAAAATGTTTTACCATATCCGCCGATCAAGTAGTTAATCGACGCAGGTGAGATAAATACTCACCTTGGTTAACAATGGTGACTCGCCTATTTAGTCAGCGATGCCTTACCCGCTCATTGGCAACCAAAATACCGAACAAAACAATTACTCTTACTACACGTAATAACTCACGATTTCGAGTCTATTTGCTAACTTTTCGACCGTTTAGTTACAAATTATTAAATTTATTTAATGAGTCGCTATGATGTGTTAAATGACAATTAAAGCGATAATTTCAACCATAACGACCCTCGGCCAATCGGCCTCGCTTGTCATGGCTAAGCTTTAAACAACTTCTATTGACCCAAATCGACTTTCCCAACTAATATTTCCATTATTAACCACCTGATTCAAAAACAGGAAATCTGCTTCGACTTTTACCCAGAAAACTAAAATCCAACATAATCTCTCTGACCACACAAAGGGAATCCATGACTTCATGCTCCAACGTCTCTCTCCCGTTAAAGTCGTGCTTTCTTTTTGCTTAAAGTGAATTAAGAAAAAGTCAACGCAAAAAGTCAACTAAGCATTGCGCGTTTCAACGAAAAAATTGATTCTAATCCTTGCCCAGCAAAATATTCAAGCTTAGATGATACGTCTACACCGTTCTAAAATCTCGAAAACTCCGAGTCTTAAAAAGTCAACAAAGTCAAACATACAATGGTCAGCCCGCCAGCCCCAATGTAAGTTGGATTTGAAGATAAAAAATCATACCTTTGATAATCAACAGAGATGAGACAATATTGTAAGGTGAATTCTGACAAGATTCCACCAGAAAGTAACATCAAGATAGGGGGAAGGTAATTTAGAGCCAAGAGGAGAAAAGGGGTTTGGGGATTTTTGGATGATGATGAATATTGATGTGGGAGTTGGTGAAAGAAATTTTTTGGAGTTGTGTTTGATGCCGTTTGGTTTGCGGTTTAATTTCTCTTCTCGGTTTAACAACACAGCTTCGAACATGAACTTCACTTACACTTGAATATCACTCTCAAGCGATATTATTACTATCCGACACAAATTATATCTGGCCGATCGAGCAACCAAGAATAATATTAGAATAATTTTATCTGAACTTGATTATTTCGTTGGATGTCCCGACACGGAAAACCTTAGCGGCGTATACCCATATGTTTAAATACAAGACTTGATCTTTGGTCTTCTTTAGACTTGAGGCATAGGACTTAGACTATGCAGCTGGAAGTGTCTTAGCGGTTTGATCTCGTTACAGCAAGCGGAGTTGGTGCTTGGCCAGGCATAGCAGCTTCGGTATATCATGTGGATATGCACTTCTTATCTAGAGGATGATTTTACCCGACACTTCTAGGTATTTCTTGACAGAGACAGACATGGGTAGCATGTGGATGTAACTGCCTTCTTGAGGGGCACTTTTGTGAGCAATGGTGTAGTAAATTTAATTTATGAGATCTAAATGATCGGTCTGTTAGATTTTTGGATGTTAATCACAGAATTACTAGCGTTTGTGCGACAATTCAAGCGGCACTTAATAAATATTAGGTGTCTATTTGGTCTCAAATTAGAAGATTTTTGTGTTATTTCGGTTCGATTTGGGCGCTATTTAGGCTTCGGGTTATTCGTCATTTTACTGCGTTCTTGGCTTTGAGCATATTTTGGTTTGGAGGATGAAAGATGAGTTTGGTGATGGAGGTTGAACATATGTTTGTGGTGGTTAATCAGTGTTTTCACTGAAAAGCCCGACGATCTTGGAGGTTGAAATACTTGCGGAGTTTTTTATGTTAAGTCTCTTAGGGGTTCATTGTTTTTTTTTTTGGTTTAGCGATGTAATTTCGATTGGGGGGGGTTATATAAAGTTCATTTCTTTATTGATTGATCATGTCAGCTTAATTTTGATCTTCGTGTTGAATTTTAGAGGCAGAATTTTATGGAATTCTTGTGTCCTACTCGAGGCAAAAGAGGCGCTATTTCATGAAGGCTTAAGAGGTTCGAGGTATTTTTATAGGTACATTTAATATTAGCTGACTCTCTTGGAGTCTTTGTTTAAACCCGTTTTCTAGGTGTCTGTTTTTAATGTGACTTCATTTTAGGCCAAATAGCGAAGTATTGTAATAAATTAGCGAGTTTTATATTTTAATTATTTAACTCGCAACTATTTTCCCAAAAACATAGGTTTGAGATTTGGAATTTTGAGTTAATTAATTTATAAAACCTTGATTCGACTTCGACTTGACTAATTTCAAGGGGCTTAATTCCAGAAATATAGCTATTTCATGTATTCTGAGCTTTCATGAGAGAATACGGAATCGAACCCTAATTGTCATGTGTAGCTCGTGTGATCAATTTTCATTTAATCGATTTTACCGATTAAAATAAATCAATTTAACTAAAGTTATTTAATTGATTTTTGACCGTCTACATCAACTATGTTTGATTTTTTTTAAACTAATCACCAAATAAGAAACTCTCAAAATTAATTAGACTAAATTTCATAATGAAGACTTAAATAATAAATAAAATGAATTCGTTAAAATAAAGTAATAGTGATAATGCATATAGTATTCTCGTATGGATTATTAATTCAAATACATCTCGTTATATATATATATATATATATATATATATATATATATATAACATGTTGTTCTTTTAGTATTAGAGCTTCATATAACGTTAAAAGAGCCTTTGAGTCTTTTAGGCACAGATGAAAACTAGTTGTATCGAATTTAATAGATCTGTTCTATTTTAAATCTTTAAGAATATAACCGATATCATCTTTAATACCGGCATTGTTCCCCCCTGCCCCGGGCTCATTGCACCACTGGTTGGCAATAGAACATCCGTCTCTTGGGAGAAAAGTATATAGCCATATGGAGATGGTAATTAAGATTGAATTAGCACCTTTTAAGAATATAAGCAGATGCGTCTCACAATATTAAGAGAAGATAATTGCCCAAAATATGTATTTATGCCCTAAATACAATAGGTACCCCAAATTTCTAGGGTGAGAAACATTAGTAAAACCAAATGCGTCCTTCGGCGAATCAATCGATATCAAAAACAAACATATTTTTAAACTATTCATTTTAAATTTGATAATAGCTGACATTCTTATCTTTAAGTGTGAGATCACCTATAAAATGGAGAATATGGTGAAAGTGTCGGAAAAGCATTCGAGGTATGGGTTCTCTAATTCATCATAAATATTCTTAAATCTAGGTTTGGATGGATTCTAAATTTTCTTCTTTTTCTTGTTAGGTTGGTGGGAAATCCATACGTCACTTTTGATCTCGTCGATGAAGCAGCTAAGGAGTTCGGCTATGGCTTTTCATTGTATGAATTTAAGGTTTTGTGGTGTTGCCATAGTCATTTGTTATAAATAAATTAGTATTCTATATTCTACGTCCGTCATTCCGTTCATAAAGGGATGAGGCTTTATAATTTGGTTGTGTGTATTTATTGGGCATATTTTCTAGGCGATACGGTGATAGAGGCACTATGTCTTTGCAGAGCTAGGGTGTATTTGTCAATGTATTTTTGTTGAATTGTGCCTTCGTACATCAAATATCTCGTCGATGGTATTCCGAGGGCCGCTATAATATTTTTGTAGAGAGACTTAAAATCAAGATTTGTGTGGTGTTTGTGAATTTTACATTTTTGTTCGGAGTCAGGGTAGTATTAGAACAACCTTAGCTTGATCTCTGTTTGAGGTGTGAAAAGTTTATTCTTTGAGATTTTAGTTTTGTTATAAATTCATTCGATTATTTTGGATTTCTAATTGACTTATACTTGAGGTGGATGTTGAGCATTTTCTCTGGTTTTTTTTCATTTTGAGATTTCTCATGTCTAGAATTTGTGGGAGGTATGTCTGTGTCGAGATTATAGCCAGTTCAGCGTATTTTATCTTCTTGGGGTATTTGTTGTGTTTACATTCTTGTTTTCTTCTTCTTCTTAGCGGCCAATTTTGTTGAAATATTAATTGGAGGTTGTTGTTTGGAAGAGAGTTTTTGTTGGTTATTTTCTGGTGCATTAATAAGTCCTATTTTGGAGGAATTTTTCTTGAAGGAAATCAGGTACTAGGTTCATCCGCTTTGATATATCAAAAGTCAAATATAGAAAGTATAAAAAATTTGTTTTGGATGCAATATTTTGAACATATTTTTGTAAAATCTCTTTTTGCTGATTCTGATCAACTCGTAAAAGAAATTTTTGATTTAATAACTCACTTTGTTGAGAATTTTTGTATGTGTGAAAGTGTTGATAAGATTTCCTTTTATTGTGGAATAGTTTTTAGGTTTTAATTACGATATTACCATAAATGCAAATTGGACAATTTACTCTGTCCAGCCCGTTTTTGTTTTTAAGATACCTCCATAACTTAGTCGGAAGGTATGTTTCTCTAACTTTATTTCGGTTTGAATTAGGTGTAAGCAAGGGATTTCTAGAACACCCCATTTATTGTTCTTTGAATTTCTTTAATGTGTGTTCATTGATGCGGGGGGACGGTTTTTCTTTAACCTATCATCACCGAGGGTTTAATTTATCTGACCAATATTTGGACAAAAATCAAGGGCGTAATTCAGCTCCTTGAGGAATCTTTATGTGTTTATCGAGTATTTTATTAGGAATTTGGAAGCAAAAAGTAGGACACCTACATGAATGACCTAGATCGACCTTGGTTTGGAATAAAGTAGTTTTATCTTAGAAACAACTAATCCACTTTTCTTTACTATTGTAAAAATATCTTTAAGTGTTTGAAATGTTGTTCTGCTTTGGGAGAAGACAAACGTCATCGATATAATGCAGGAAGTGAGAGTCTGGTTAAATATATCATTTATTATTCTGCAGGTCGAGACATTTAAATCGAATGGCATGCCATACATTCATATTGCCCCAAGTCTGAGTAAAAGTAGTTTTATACCTATCATTTGGAGATATCTGTATTTGCCAAAATCGATTTCATGTCGAATTTGGAAAATATGAATGATGAGTGTAACTTTTGTAATAAGTCTTTTTATTTGATAGAATATCTAATCATCTACGTGATATTTAGAGGTTTATAGTTAATCCTGAGAGCCTAGGTGTCCCTGCTTTCAATTTCGAGTTCTTATTGACATAGAGAAATTTGAAGACCAAGAACTCACGACTTTGTAACGACCCGCCCAATTAAACATACGAGGTGAGAGTCATTAAAATCGAGGCTGCAGTGCTGAGCCGGTGACTTCAGTTTAAAAATACAATTAGTTTCATCAAAAATGGCATGATCCACGATTAAGTTTCCCAAATCAAATAGTTTTTAAAATTTATAATCCATCGGTGATATCGAAGCGACAAACCCGTATATATATATACAACATATCCCAAAAATAAAGTAATGCGTGAAACATGAGATAATCGTCTGCTGCATCACGAATCTGAAATGACAACGGTGACAAAGGCTAAGTTTCAAAAGGAAAAATACAACAATCAAAGCAGTTGACAACACGTCGGTATGTGAGGATCCTACGCCACCCGTCTTCCGCTTTAGCCGCGGAACAAAACTCTCCAGCTTGACCTCTTATAGCTCAGTAGCGTCTTTGGCACAAATGAAATGCATGTGATAAAAAGGGTGTAAGCCGCGAGGCAGTGAGAGGCTTTCTCTGAGTGTGCAGACGAGTGTCCAATAATATAATAGTCAAGCCATGAATAAAATACATATCCAGGACTACCTAAAAAGGTCATACAAATTAATCATGAAGATATAATAGAAGGTTCGCTGGAAAGAATCCAGCCAGACTCAGCCAGCTTTGACTGAAACTCTAGTCATGTGAGCCTCACTCTGCATACACACCCGATATACTATCCTCTAATGCGCATATACCAATCGTCTATAGGAATGGACTAATGTCGATAATAATCACCTACATACATGAGTATAAAGGGGCCAAAACGCGTTATACACACAAAGTATAAAGCGCGCGCTTATACACAAAGTATAAGGCACGTCGCACTCATCGCTAAGTGTCTGAGCACACACTTCTTGCCTGCACACACTAAAGTATAAGGCCTTTTACCGCTCTTATACACCCAAGTGTATAAAGGCGCACACATTTGATATACACACTAAGGTATAAGGCCACGCGCCTTGTATACCGTAGTATAGGGCCACGTGAACAATGCCTGCAGCCAGTGATCAAAGACTCGTACATTTCTTATGCAGTACTTATAAGGCCAAACCCTTGTATTTATAAATGGTATAGGGCCAGCAAACGATACACCACTGACAAGCGATCAAAAATTACCGCTCTTATGCCGAGTATAAGGCCAAACCCAGCAGCATACCGTGAGCATGGGGCTGGCCGGCGTCACACATGCCTGGGGAAGTCGCTAGTAATACAAACTATAGGGCCTTTGATACTCAAGTCACCTCAGTCATAGATAACTGTGCTGGTTAACCATTCTTTGCTCCCAGACAATATCAAGCGCGCAGCTAAAACATCTCCTGTCGTAAGTCAAACACAATAAGCCCAACAAGGCCCACAATCTATAAATGTAAAAATGAGGCCCACGAAACAAGTCTTAGAAAAGGAGGCCACGGAAATATAAGTTGGGAGTTCGAGCTATTACTTACCTCAATGATCTTGACGCCTGAGATAATCACGTAATCATAACAATTACATGTATATATCATTCTCACGTAATCATAACGCATAATGTGTATATTCTCGCGTAATCATATCATAATAACATGTATATCTCGTTCGCATAATCATATCGCAATAACGTGTTCTGATTTAAAATGAAATGCGTAAAAGTAACACCGTGACATAAATCTTTATTTTATCTTAACTACACACATGAGCCGCCAAAATCAAAGATAGCGCCCTTTCGATCAACGCCTAAGCAACACCCGAGAAAGTATAATCGAGACCTACTTATACGGCGTTCTCAGAAGATACATAACAGCTGTTGGGAACTATCTTCCAAGCAGTCTAGCATGACGGATAAACTGTAAATTATAATTCCATCGGACAACCTTGTCGATTCCCCTTTAAATTCCATCTTATCAACTTTCGTACAAATCGACTTATAAGTTATTCTACAAAAATCATCGAGTCGTAATTAACGATCTATGCTCGAAATATCAATTATAACTCGACTTGGAATTTACACTTTTCCATAACACCCTTTAATCAATTTTAAATCACGATTTAGCATCGTAACAACTATAATAAGGTCCCAATAACGTCCTACACATTTAAAGTCTTATAATAAAAATATCCCATAAAGAGAATCCTTGTGAAAACCTAAAGAGAAGTCAACTCTAGGCCATGCGTCCTCAAACGATCAAAGCTCAATTCAATACTCAATCGTCATAGAACCATAACCAACTAAGATTTATCATAAAATTCAATTATGGAAAAGTCAACTAAAAATCAACTATATAAAAACCCAGAAATATAGGAGCTTGAAATTTCTTACCTTAACTCGAAGAGAATGATGGGAGAACAATACCACAACCGATCTTGAGTTTGAGGACATCGAAGAGAAATGAAATTTTTTAGGGGAGGGGGTGAATATTTGACATAAAGCATGAAAAAAGATATTGATGAAGTCATTTGATAAGGATGATGTGGAATAAGCATGACTTAGATATTTAAAAACTTCAGTCCGTTAGGTTTAGGTTAATTTCTCAAACACTTATCGTACTTAAATCTCCCACGAACCCGATTCCAAAAGATAAAATATTCCATAGCCATACTAAGAATTATAAAGTAATTCGGCTAAAAAATTTACGAAATAATATTATCATCCGAAGTTATTTAAAATATCGGGTCCCTTGACGAAAATTTAAATTTTTTTTTTTTAAATGGCAATTTATTCTGACTTTTTTATGAGACCTTTTGATTACAGGTCTTTTATTTCGGTTTACAATGTTGTTCTAATTACTGCATTCATTTGTATAAGGTGCGCACGCGCTTTGAGTTGGGATGTTTCTTTCGTCCGTGTCTTCTGGAGATGAAGCTATATGTTGCTTTCTTTTCAGAGCATTTGTAGTCTGAACATATTTCATTACGTATTTGGGGAAGATCTTTAAACATTTTGTTGGATAATAGGTGATTCTAGTTGTTTATTTATTCTTTGTAATGTGATATCTTCTTTGAGATGTTGTAGGTGTTTTTGTTTTCCTTGTATAAGAACACTAATTTGATTTTGGTAAGCAGATTTTCTCTTTATGACATTGCAGGTGGCCTTGAGTTTGGATTTTTCAACAAAGAATAAAATATTTTTATTCACTTTGGCTTTGAAAGATATACCATTATCATCCATACATAAAGATGTTATAAAGGTTCATGAATGATGTTCTAATATGTTACACTATGATTTATATCGGGGTAATAACATAAGATGATTTTATATTTATCCATTCATACAACGCATTTATTAGAAATTTCTAATCTTGTATTGTTTGGGTAATCTTTCATTTGTGGAAGTTGGAATTTGTGAGGAGCGATTCCTTAACATATACAGTGGGGTCGACACCGGTGTCAAATAATCACGGTGTGTCAATCTTATAATTTTTGGGGAAAAATTAAGGGTGATTTTGACCGTACGGTATTTTTAGGTATGAGGTTGTTCCTCGAAGGGCCATACAGAAAATCGTGGGTACTTGAGAGATCTATTTCTTGTGTATCTTCTGTCATCTAAATCGCTATTATGGATTTTTTAAATAGTTTGGCTAAAATTACTTGTATGGTCTCACTATCTTTTTTTATTTTTCTTTGAGTTGTTTAACTTCTTGTTTGACATCTTTTATTTCCTTCTGTAAAAATCCTGTATAGTTATGATTTTTGATTTTGATATCATCTAACGTTTCGGGATAAACTTCCACCTACAGTATATATACATATATATATACATATATACATATATATATATATATATTTAAGTTAAATTGTAAGACAATATATTTTTCTAGAGCACAATTTTATTATTTTTTATAGTGATGGAACAATAAATTAAATATAATAATAGAAATAATTTAAGAATGTTCAATATAGTACCTAGAGTTGCAAATTTGATGCACAAATAGTGATTTTGTGTCATTAGTGTTAGTGTGCATCTCCGAACTATCATTATACCAATATAAATTATGAAAACTATTTGTATAATAAATTTGTAACTATAAAAACTATTATTATTGCATCAATGTAATCTTCTAGAATTAAATCATGATTTAAAAAAAATAAAATATTTAGAGACTATTTATGCAAATAACGTAGTGCTTATAAATTTATACTCCGTATATTAAAAGTAAAAAAAAATGAATAATCGAATCTTCCTTTGATAGCCACCTATATGACTATATCCGGTTGTATTACTTCATTTTCAATCACGTTGGTCAAAATCGACCCGGACAAGAAAATACTAGCTACTTTTAGGCGATTTGGTTTAGTAAATACCAGCTGCCTGCACTCTCTTTGTATTAGGTTAGAGAAGAAAATCAAAAAGCAAAGAATAATTCAATTTACAGGCAAGCAAAAATAACTATAATCCGACAAGTTCAGTTCTTTATTTTGGGCTAAAACACTAACCTAAATTACGAAAAACATCGTCACACATGTCGTATGTTAAAATATTGAAGAGAAGGTTCGGTGGTTAAATATTTAAATATTTTTAAATAGTTGATGTAGCCCATGTAAAGTAAGCCTTTATTTGTTACTTCTCTTTTATTCTATTTTCCAAGAAAGTGCTAAACGGTCAACATTATTTTGAGTCTTGACCTATTCTTCATCATGCATCACCTGCGTCATCCATGGCCTCAATACTATTGTACCTTTAATTGCTCTATTAATAATTTCTATTATTATTAGACGAATACATATATACACTTAGCTATTAATCCATTGAGATTGAAAGAACCATGCACGTGCTAAAACCTTGAGAATGATGGTCAAACAATATTCAAATGCAGAATACTTTAATCTGACTATGGAAAGAGATAGATTCAAACGGGTCAGATAAGGTGGTAGTGCATGTAATATAGATGTATATGCAGGATCGGTACTAATATTTTTTGGTTGGGGGGAAAAATAAAAAATGTCGAAACCTATAAATGTTGTATTATATATACATCCAGGCACATGCTTAAAACCTTGAGATCATGGTGGCCAAATGCAGAATACTTTAAAATAAGACATTAATTTGGAATTCGCTTCGATTCAATTGGAAGTAGTGTTGTTAGTTGTTATTGGATCTGGAGAATCGAGATCCGCCTCGAGGTCCGTCCGACTTCACCCGCTTACCCATCAAAAAGCATGGTCTGAAACGGGTAAAAAATATGATTGGTGAGAGCTTACATTTATGTCGTATGAGCTATCAAGTTTTATTATAACTTAATAACATGTGTGTTTCTAATTTTACACCGTGGCTTCACATTTTAATAAAAATCTAATTGTATTGCAACGAAAGATTTTATTATTTATATGCGCACTGAACATAGCAATAAAAACCCTTTCAAAAATCCTTCCGATACAAAGAGATTTATCAAACGGGTTGGGGTCTCGACTATCGCCTAGTTATCCCATACGATGCCGAATGCCTACAAAGATGACTTGTTTTGATATGGACTCGAGCCGACTCGAGCCGATCTTGACTGATATGTGTCCTCGACGGGCCAGACAAGATCTTGTCTCCCTGACTTTTGGATATGGTTCGAACCAGGCGCCAAGAAAACTTGATCCCGCTGCGGGTCGCGGTGGGATTTGATCTTTGTCTTCGACTTTGATCCTTGAGATGTGGGATGGATGGTGGGACTAAGGACCCTTCTTTGATATATAGGTTGGCTGGACGCTTGACCATTATTTGATATGTGGGCTGGATGGATTTATATGCGAAATCGGATGGACGTCAATTTCTTTGATATGATCACCGACGCCGTATCCTTTTCTTGATATGTGGGCTGGTTGGACGCTTGACCCTTCTTTGATATGTTGGTTGGTGGGACTTTGATGTGTGGTGTCTGGATATGTAGATCATGGCGACTTTTGCGCGGTATGCCTGGATATGTGATCACCCGTCATAACCCATGTCTCAATTCCTGTCACATAACTACCCATTCTCTATGTGTTAAGATTTAATTGGTTATTTAAAATTAAAAGTTAATTATACTTCAAAAAATTATATATGTATTCTATTTTTATTGGTCTGTCACTCAATCGAGACAATCTAATGAGTAGAGATCCTGCCTGATATTGCGAGGTCCTGGGCCGACTAGTTCGGGGAGCCTCAGCGTTGTAGTACTCAACTTCATGAACTGCAGAAGTCAGATCGGTTCCTTCAAAGCACAGAAAGAGCCTTGAAGCAGCCTTCCTTTGAGCCTCGATGTTGGATGTAGAAAGGTGAGCTTCGTGAGCTTGAATCCTACTCTTGACTTACTTGCTTGGGTGGGTCTAGCAAATTGTCTCCTCGCAGCCTTGATTTGGATCTTTGGTCGGCAACTGGCTTTTGAGGTTGTCTTCCCTCCTCTTACGCTTTGTGCACTCTAGGATGAGTAGGGAGCTCCGGCAAATTTTGATCCTTCTCCTGATTTGATTTGGTACCGGGGCCTAAGCAACGTGTTTCCTGCAGCTTGAATGTGGAGAGGGACAACTCAGCTTTTTGTCAAATTTTGGGGTTGATCTCCCTACCTTAGTGTATTAGGAGCCTATTTGGGTTCTCAGGGGCCTTTCTTCCTTTGATTCTTCAAGCCTTGCGGTTGTGTTCCCTTTGAATCTTCATGCTAGCGGGTTGCGCATCCTTTGAATCTTCTAGCTGGAGGGTTACACTCCTTTTGTATCTTCAAGCTCTGGGAAAGTTGCTCGCTTCTTTTTGTATCTTCAAACTCGAAGGTTTCCGTGGGCTATTAGGCGCCTCTATTTGGAATACTCCCACCCGAATCACCTCCTCAAGCTTGCATTCAAAGGAAAGGAAGCACTATCCGCCAGCTTGAAGATTCAAGCTTGAAGATTCAATGGAAGCACAATCTGCCACCAAAGATTCATCGGAAGCAAGCCAAGACTGGGAGCACCTTAAAGCACCATCAGACTTGAAGATTCAAAGGGAAGAAGCGCATTCGAGACACCTCAAGACCAAGTAGGCGTCCAAACACATCAAGGAAGGCGACCAATCCCCAAAATCGGACAAGAGGTTATGATGTCCATCCCCAAGAAGTTGCGTGAAACACACTGGGCCCCTCGCACTAAATAAAGCTTCAAGTGAGAGATTCAAGTCATTAAGCCCCTAATCCTACCTCTCCAAATAGGTGCTTTGGAACATCGTGGAAGGAGGACCATCAGAAAAGTCACGAGAAGCTGAGCTACCCACTCAACACTCAAGTCAAGCTACAGGAGATACCGCTAAAGCCCCCCAAGAAATCGCTTTCAAGAGTAGGATCAAGCCGGGCCGGGCTCTTGTTCTACATCCAATCACGGTTCGGTACCATACCGCTAAGGCTCTTGAACTATCCGTACCCACACGAAGACAAGTTGTCAAGCATCCCGAGAGGACACATATCCAAGTCATCATATCGAAGTCCACCACAAACACATATCCAATCAAGAGGGTCAAGCATCCAGCTAGCCCACATATCAAGTCAAAGAGGGTCAAGCATACAACTAGCCCGCATATCCAGTCAAGGAGGGCAGTCCATCCATCCTGGTATTATTATCCAAGCAAAATGGAGGGGTCCAAGTCCTACCATATAACCTCGTATCTCAAGGATCCAAGTACAAGACAAAGATCAAGCCCATTAATTACCACTGGATCAAGTGTTGTTCACACTCTTTGCCCGGACAATAATAACCAACATCAGCACCAAATTCTCGGCCCCAAGCCCTCGGCCTGTGACACATAGCGCCTCAAAGACCTGCTTAGCCAGCCTCGAGTCCAACCAAGTCAAGCCATATTGTAGACGTGAACATACGTAGGAGAGTACTAGACTGATAGTCGAACCCCAACCGTTTGATAAATCTCTTTGTACCTTGAAAGATTTCTCCTAAAGGGTTTTATTATTTCGGTGAGCAATATAAATAATAAAATCTTTCCTAGCGATACAAATCTTGGCACGGCCCGTGAGAATATTCTACTCCTCGTGCCTCCCGACTGCAGGCTCTTTAAGATGAAATATAACCGAGGCCCCAAACCTCCAACATACAACTAAGCTCCTTTAAGATGAACATAACTGTGCCCCAGCCCAACATATAATCGAGGTCTCCAGCCTTGGCATATATTTGTCATGATAATTTAGAATCATCACTTACACAAGAAAGGCGTAGCTTCCTCTAACAAAGATGGTAGAAGAAATGGACAAACATACGCAGAATACATCAGAAAGAGTCTCTTTCGCTACGATATAGAAGATACTCACCGCGAACACTCTGACAAAAGCTACGTAAGCTACCACAGGCCACACCTCCTCAAGAGGCGCCTAATACCTTCAAGGACGCGACAGAAACACGTCTCACTCCACCACATCAAGCTTCACGCACGTCCCATGGACCAAAAAATGAACGTGAAGGAAACTCCTCTATCCATTGTAGCGACGGAACCATACCACCGCACACAAATCAAGTGGAGTTTATAATCGAGCAATCAAGATACCCAAGATGAAGCAAAGCCTTCATACTCTTACATATGTCGCTCCCCACACCAAGCTGGAAATATGTAAGATATTTTAAATATTGCCCGCTGGAACAATCTGATTATACAAATCGATTTACTCATTTAAGTTTAAGTCCGCTCATAAATCAATATACTAAACATATAATGTTCGGGTTAACATTTATTAGTATATGGCTTTCGACAATCGAGAGCGTGAAGAGGTCATACACATACAACTAAAGCGAGTCATAATTTAATTATAACTTTCAGTTTAAAAATGAACTATAAGATCATCAATGATTTTCCAATCAGTGGAAAAAATCATCCCTGTTCAATCCACGATCTTTTAGTGATGTGGTTTCCGGAATCTTCTTTGTAGAATCATTATTGAATATTCTACTCAGCTGCCTTCTTTTTAAAAAGATAAAAAAGTGAGAAGATTCAAGAACCTTTCCTACCCTATCAGAATTTTAATTAAAATACATTAAAGGAGGTGATAGAGTTTTTGCTTAACTCTCCACAAAATCCTAAAATGTAGGAAATTAGATGCCTATATAAAGGCCATATTTGTCAGTTTCGAAATTAATATATTGTAATAATAAAATAATTTTCTGATTAATTGTCAGATCCGAAAAATTATTAAAACGGAGTTAAAAGCGGCAAAAGTCGAATTCACCATCACCCATCTAAGCCATGGAACGGTGACATCACATGACCATCCCACCCGAAAGTGAGACGGGATTATCGAATCATCGGGTTTCGACCCTAATCGGGCCGCCTTTGGCTAGGCCTGCTTATCGCTTCGTTGACTTTCGGCTCTTTAAGATTCATGTGGACATCGACAAATTGATTTGAAATTAATTTCATCTCTGGATTAATTTGTATTCAATTTAAATTTTATTAGAATAAAAGTATTTCTTTGATTTAAAATTAAAATTATTTTTTAATTTGTTAAAACCAAAATAATCGATTAGAAATAAACAATTTTCGAATAATATTTAATGTGTATATATACAAAATTATTTGATAATTAAATACTTATAATGACATAAAAATTCGAGTTTAATTTATTGAAATTGTTTACTGATAACTAAAACAATAGTATATAATTCGATTGATGGATATGGCTTGTTCAATTTAATCATCCATGCTATATGTATAAATATAATTTAGAAAATTAATTTATTCATGTAGAATATATGTTTAAGATATATATTGATTGGGATGTCATGAGATTTATGATAATACTCTTATTTGTATTTTAGAAATACAAATTTATATATAGAAGTTTTGCCTATAAATGAATCACCGTGAATTAATCTATTTACTATATCAAGCATTTGGTATCTATTGTAGTCGCTAACGGAAAAATAGTTAACGTGGTTAAGAACTAGTATAAGTTTCATATTTTTCTATGTAAGTCATACCATGTATCTCAAGTGTTATATTTAGTCTTACGATTGATGTGATATAAATTTGGCTTGATAAATGAAGTCTTTAGCATAATCGTAAGTATTACTAAGCATAACTAATCCCACCATTAAGTTATAATATTGTCACACCAACTCTAAAGTTCTGGGCGAGTCACTAAGCGACCGGGTACGTTAAGATGACATATTACGCCTCCCCGGGGATGCCCCTCCGATAGGAGAGTTCGAACGCATTCACAAAGTCAAGACTTAGCTGGGCTCTCGACTCATCCATTCTTTATCACAACAAGAGTTTTCGATTACTTAAATGTGCATACGACGCCAAGACATCGACCAGCATTACATTAATAATAATTAGTGTATGATCACCTACCCATATGATCGAGATTTGATCAGATGGAGCCTCGTATACTTTTGTGTTTTTCAAGGATTATACACTAGTATTTATGTTCTATTTTGTATTAGAACATCCTTATAAAATAAACCCTCACTCATTGTTTGTTTTATTTATCTTTGTAGTCAAAATGACTCCAACACTAATAACCCCTACACTCTCCGATCCGCATTGGAAAATGCATACTAAATGGCATTAACTTCCTAGATTGGGCTAGAAAATTTATACCCGCCTTTCAAGGCTGGGAAATATAACTAATACGTATAACTCTGCTTTCTCCAAAACTTGAAAAAGGTGATGAGGAAGCTTGGCTTTCTTATCAACAACATAAGCATGACGCTACTGATGTCCAATGTCTAATGTTGGCAAACATGAATAAGCGATCGTGAAGTTTATAAGCCAACCACGCAACCTTAAAAGCGCGCCCAGTTAAGCGTGATACCAAGCACAATGATGTTGGCTTCATCAGTCATAAGTTATGGGTAATTTAAATGGAAATGTAAGAAGAACTTGGCGTAAAAGAAGAATGGAACCGTACCATTCTAACTACATGTATTTACGTATTACTGAGGAACTTTACTCGATACTGTTGTATTAAATGGGTCGGGTACCTATTTGACGAAATACGCCGCACCTGCACAAGATGGTCGGAGAAAGGCGTTGGACTTGAGGGTGGGCAATGGATCAAAAAGTTCATGTCGTTTTATACTGGTTTACTAAAGTAGCATTAACTACTAATCTTTTAAATCTTATTTTGAAAAACATTTACTTTGTACCTGCTTTGAGCAGAAATATTATTTCCATTTCTCGTTTAACTTTGGATGGCTTTTAAGTTTCAATAAATGGTTAGTGCTATTTTATTTCTCGAAATGGAATGATTTATGGTACTGCTACTCTTGATAATGGTCTATACATGTTAGACACAAAATAAGAGACCTATAACATGAATATTAAAAGGAGAAACTCTAACGAAGGATATTAAATGTATTAAAACACATCGACGGTATTCTCAGCTTGGATGATTTTGAATCATCATTCGACATTACGCGAAGTCATGCTTGATGGGAAAGATGACTGTTACCCTTCAATCGAACTGGAAAGAGCAACGGATTGATGGAAATCATACATACCGATGTATGCGGACCAATGAACACGCTTGCAAGAGGTGATTTCTCATACTTTATAACCTTCACCGATGACTACAACAGATATGGTTACATATATCTACTGAAGCATAAACATGAAGCCTTCCAAGTTGGTTAAAGAGTTTCCGTATGGAAGTTGGAGAACCAACTCAACAAATGATCAAGCTTCCGCGATCCGATACAGCGAGAATACCGGAGCCATGACTTTGAGTCATATCTCCGGTAGACGCGTATAATATATCGCCACTCTCGCCGAACAATTCACAACACAACGGTGTATCTGAAGCGAGGAATCGAACCCTTAGACATAGTTCGACGATGATGAGTACCTCAAACTGGCTACCATCCAATGTATGGAGATGGTCCACCGCAAACTGCAATGCATGCACTAAATGAAGTTCCAACAAAATCACCTCCCCTTAACTCCACATTTATAACTCGAGGCGAAGAAGTCTATATTAGGAAAGTTAACAAAGACAAACTAGGACCCAAATCCAACAAATGCTTCTTCATTGGATATCCTAAAGAATCTTTGGGGTATTACTTCTATTAGAAAAACGAGAACAAAATCTTTGTTGCTCGCATCAAAAGCCTCTCCCTTGAAAAAGAAATTCACGGACAAAAGAATTGGGAAATGATCTCGAACTAGTCTAAGAACAAGAGCCGGTTAACGCGCATTCTGAATCTCCTCAGAGGTGGATCCTCTTACATAGATGAGGTTCCATTAAACCCACTAGAAACCTGCGGACGAACCTCCCGAGATTCAACAACCTCGAGCATCTAATAGAACTCACAAGAACCCGATGGGGACGGTACGTGATCCTTTTCTTAGTTGAAAGCCGATTTAGCCTTCTTCATACGTGAAAGAAAATGAGAGGGAATGGACATCGATGAATGGCTTTTAGCCATGAAATCCGAGATCTACTCAATGTACCATAACGTACGGACGCTGGACGATTTACCTCGAGCGAAATACCCATCGGGTGTAAATGGGTGTTTAATCGTAAACTGGATAAGGACGGAAACATTCATGTTTATAAGGCTAGACTAGTAGCCAAAGGTTTCAAGCAAATTCAAGGAATTGATTATGATGAAACTCTTTCTCACCATTGTTTGTTTAAACTGGTCTGTATTCTCTTAGCTATCACAGACAAAGCAATTACGAAATATGGAAGACACGACAAGACGGCATTCTCGAACGGAATCTAGAGGAGGACGTATATGACACAACCTTCCGGGTTTACATGTCCGAAAAGGACGAAGAAGATATGCAAGCTACATTGCATCCATTTATGGATCAAGCAAGCATCCGTAAGTCGAATCTTCAAGCTTCAAATTAAGCAATTAAAAGTTTTGGATTTGCCAGAAATGATGAAGATTCTTGTGTGTATAATAGGACGTGTATATGACACAACTTCCCGAGTTATACCGATCATTGCAAACGACATACCAATGCTTGAGTCAGTTAAAGCATGGATGTGCAAATATTTCTCAATGAAGGATTTTGGTAGGGAGAAGCTCCCCAATACATTCTTGGAATGAAAACGCATAGAATCGATCTTAAGCCTACTGGACTCAACGAGCTAGAATACTTACATTGATAAGTTTCCCACATGGAAGGCTCCAAAGGGTAATCTCCATGAGACATGGAATATCTCTCGCCGGCTCGATAGTCCTACTACGTAAATTACATATAACGCTGCATTTGTGCAGTTTCCTATACGCCGCCATAGTGATCCATCATCATGCATGCCATGTTATGTACATGACCAAACGCTTCTTAAAGCTTTGAGTGTAACGAAGTCAGCATTAGTCATGTCCGTGTGGCGCACATTGACAGCGGTAAAGGCTATCCTAAGTACTTGAGAAAGTTAACTAAGGATGTATGTCTCGCAACGAGGGACGAATGAAAGTCGTTAATGGCTAAACCGATGTCGGGCTTCAAACCGATAAAGATGATTCAAGATCTTAGTCTAAGTTAAGTGTATTCTACCTGAATGGTGGAGCAAAGGTCTTAGTGCGTAGCTTAGTATGAATCGTGGGCCGATTCAAAAATGAAGTTGAGTATATTGTATCATCGGAAGCCGGCTAAGGAAGCCTTCTCATTACTGGATCGCTGCTTCTCGCGAGTGAACTCGAGGCCGGTGCCTAGCATCGAGAATGCAAAGACATCTATTATGTGACAACACTCAAAGTAAATTGCTCAAGCTAAGGAACCAAAAAGCACATCACCGATCCAAGTATGCACGGAAAATACCATCTCATTTGGGACATAGTCAGAAAGAGATATACGCTGTATGTAAAAGTGGGACACATATTTATAATTTAAAGACCCTTAACTAAACCCCTAACTCAAATCAAACATGATAAGCACATGCATAATATTGGATTGAGCAATGTATGTGAGTGGTGTTAGATTTAGTGGTATCCAGTTTTATTTATAAAAGTTTCAATTGTCATGACAATGTATGAATTTTTAGCTTCTAAATTCATTTGAATATATTTACCTTGTTTATATATTTATACCTTTGCATATATATGTATACATGATTGCCCAAGCAATAATTTGATTCCACCAACAATCTAAAGTTCTCTAGAGAGGTCTTCGGATACATGATCTGAACAAGAGATCCTCTGTCAAGCCTAGAGAACTACGAGATTGTTCGTCCCTAGTTAGGTGTTCACTGATTGGAATCGAACACCAAACGACTAGTGTGTGATTGGTTGTCTGATCACATTTCTTACCTAAAGGCGAGTCTACTTCAGTCAATCACATTGCATATATGTCGGAAGGGGGCCGAAAAGGGATCGACATGACCACCATGAGAAACTTTAGAAGACAATATATCATAGCGTCCTAAGATGAATTCTCACGTAACTTACGTCAACGGCGATTCTTAAACCTACGTGGTAGGATTTCGCTCTACAAGAGTAAAGGTGATTTAATCCTTCTCAAACGCCTTCTCAGAAAAAGGAAGACTTATAACGCATACTGTCGGGTATGCGTTACTTAATGTAATGATGAAAGACGACATCATAGAGGATTTCAGACAATCGATACGCCTAAAGAAGCCACCAACTTGTTGGATCGATGGCGATCGTGATGGCCATCTCCGCTTGGGCGCCGACATCGCATTAATCCGTGAAGCCAGGGAAACTACGCTACGAGTATTGGTGACAATAATCTTACCATCGCTTGACCGTTGGAAAACTAGTACGAAGGAATCGCTTGGAGCAAGGCACCTGGTCCATGGCAAGCTGGAGGTTGAAATATGAGATATTTGAAATAGTGTCTGAACAATTCGATTGTACAAACTAATTTACTTTATTTAAGTTTGGGCTCATATATATATTCGACATATATAGTAATGCCATTAGGGAATACTAAAGACGCATATTAGGGGCTGGTGATGGTTTACTAGGATATGCTCATAACTAATATACTAAATATAATGTTCGGTTAACATTTATTAGTATATGGCTTTTTTTTTCAATCGCAGTTCCAAGAGGTCAGCTTAATACATTGCCAATGAAAAGTTTGAGTCATACTTAATTATAACTTTCGATTTAAAATGGAAACTTATATAAGAACATTGTAAGTGATTTTTCAATCAGGAAAATTATCCCCCTAGTTCGACTAGATGTTTTAGAAATAGGATTTTGAATCTTCTTTTGTGATTCCTCGAATCTCTCTTTTACGTGTATTTGGCTTTTAGATAAGAAGTTTAAAAAGATTCTAGAAACTCTCAACCTATTGTAGCCTACCAAAAACACATTAAAGGAGGCGGCAGAGTTTTTTGCTTAACTCTCCACAAAGTCAAAAGTGTGACATTTGGGATGCCTATATAAATGTCACTTTTTGAGATGAAAACTTCTGCTCACCACTTTTGGGATCTACTTTGTGAAAGACAAAAAGCTCTATTTCCCTTCTCCCTTTCTCTTTAGTCGATTGACTAGTAGGTGGGAGAAATTCCTTGAATTTTTCTTCCCAACGTCTTTCGTAGTTCAATACTTTAAACGAGTTCTAGTAAAATTCCCGAAAGTACTTGTTCATTGGTTGGGCAGTGACAAATTAGAGTATTTTGCTTTGGATGCAAGTGGGTATTTATCATAGTATTCCTGCACTACGCTATTCTCATAATTATTCCGAAGAACGGTACACATATTTTCTCTGCCTCTTAATTATTATTATTTGATAAATAACTAGTAGTAGTAATCATAGACCATATCCATATAGTATCATAGAATATTATTTATATGTTAGAAACACCAACAACAGCTTCCCGCATAGATATGATGAATATGCATTAGGGCTGTCAACCTTCAAAGTTCCAGCAGTTCGATGGTGTTAGGAATCCCAAGCAGCTCATGACCCACTTCATAGAAACATGCAACAATGCTGGAACAAGTGAGATCATACGGCCGTCATCTAAAGGGAAACGGCCTCAGTAGTGTATTGCAGTACCGAACTGCATCTATCGACATGGGGAAACAAATTGAAAATGAGTTCCCTAATCGCTTCATCACATCAAGCGATGCCAAGCATGATACAACTAACACTACTAGAGAAAATAACTTTTTGTGGCATTAAAAATAAATGTCACACTTATATTCCAGACATGCCAGTGACCTTACATTTACGCTTTTACATGGCTATGAAATGAATTTTACCCACTAAATTTTCGAAAAAGACACGAACGTTATAGTGGCATTATACACTGCTGAAACCTAAAGGTTTATCAGGTGACGTTATTTACATTAGAACTCAATACGCAACAAAAAATGTCAAAACAATAGTTTGCGGGTAAATTATTACTACAATAGTGTAGCGTTTAGAATTTGCGGGAAAAATAGAGTGTCGATTGTAAGACGTTTTGTTTAGAAAATAAACAAATAAACAAAAATTAGTTTTCATCAATCTATAACGGACGCTTCTAATCGATGTTTCAGAATTAAATTATGCTCTATGCATGCTTAAATTTAGCAATGTTAAATTAGCAATTTTTTATTACAATTACATTCTACTTTCCACGTTACGGTGTTTAGTTTTAATTCTAAGATATAATATCACATAAATGCCACAGATTCTTTTAATAGAAAGATAAATTTATAAGATTTTGTTAATTCTAAGATATAATGGCACACAAATGTCATAGAGTCTTCAAACATAACGTTAAAATTTAATAAATATGGTAGTTGAAACCGCATACATCAAGCAATGCCAAACACAAAATTTGTAGATACTATATGGCTAAAGCGTGACGCTTTTGTTACATGTTTTGCATTATAAATTGAGATAATTCAAGAACTATTTTTTCACAACTAGATTTTTTCTGGCTAAATCATAAAATTGCTCGCAAATGCCTCCAACTAGTAATATTCAATCTATTAAGCTTTCTAGTTTTGTTAGTTGTTTATTGGAACCTACAAGTTCTCAATTTGTAATATATACTTTTATTTTTGATAATTAGTTATTTTTTTGTATATATATATATGTATGTTAGCTTTGTATGTCATTGATGAACAGGAAATACCCGAAGAATTTTTTATGGCGGGTAACTCTAAGTGGAATTTTCAAATTCAAAGTCCTAGATAGCATGTAAAAGATTTAAAGTGGTACAAGCGAGAAATAATGAAGATAATCTTTTAGATTCTTTACCGAATGCTTGGGAATTTGTGCATGGAAACAACATGGTATTTGGCGAGTGATTCAATCTGACATGTATCGTATTCAAGTGAGTAATACTAATGATTACCTCCTTTCGGGTCTACATTTATGGTCTCGATAGCTGGGCTAAAACCTAATATCGTGTCAGGATACTTTAATGTTTGAATAAATTATGTTGTATTTTTTTAATGTTGTCTTTTTTAATTTTAAGGCAATGAATAATAAGAGGCTCTGGATTCTTTTACATATCTGTGACGCCACACAACCGATTCAAATCTTATTATTATAACGAGTCAAAATATTATATATATAATGTTTAACTAATATATTAAAAAATAAAAGCTAGCTAGTACGCCGTTGTCGCGACGCTTTCTGGGCTTCTAATGCCACAATAACGTCAAGTTGTGTGAATTAATATATATAACTTTTAATAATTATACAAACTAATATATATAATATTTATTAATTAATTAAAAGATATTTGATGTAGCCATTTTTTGTTAATTGGTAGTTATGAAATACAAAAAGGAAATACTTTTGAAATTAATATTCCAAAAAGAAACTTGAGGAATAATATTAATCCAAAATAGATTACATTAGTAGAGCCAATACAAATAGGATTACAAACACAATTACAACAAAAACAAGAATATTAACTAATCTTCTCAAATTAGCAATTTCAACATCCTTTTTGTTATATTTTTTTAGAAGACCTAAGATAATTGTCTTCTCTCTTATTGGAACAACGGGATCGTTCTATCACCACATTCCACACCCGAATGTTAATGTTGGACACTTTAGAAATCTCCGACCACCAAGCTTCCTTCGTTTAAGTTATCGGATGACAACTAATCCAATAACGCATACCTTACAATTTCTCATTTTCTTCCATGCCTTCAATGTTTGAATTTTTACTCCTCGAGACATCATTAGTGGGCGTAAGTATGAAATGCAT
This sequence comes from Lithospermum erythrorhizon, assembly GCA_019722365.1. Classification (NCBI taxonomy): domain Eukaryota; kingdom Viridiplantae; phylum Streptophyta; class Magnoliopsida; order Boraginales; family Boraginaceae; genus Lithospermum; species Lithospermum erythrorhizon. The sequence goes on from JADFUC010000242.1 coordinate 25,904, forward strand.
GATGAAAATGTGAAATGGTTGAGGTTGTTAAATAAAGTATCATTTCATGGATTTTGGGTGAAAAATCAGATTCAAATGGTATTACGATAGTGTGACGTTATCACCTTTTTTTATATTTATATTTTTATGATTAATTATTTATTTATATTAATTTAATTTTACATGAAATGCCACATTAACGCATTCAAAATATATTCGACACTATTTATTTATACTAATTTTATTTTACTAAACGCCATTATAAATGCCAAGCATTCAAAATATATTTGATTAATTATTTATATTAATCCTAATTTTTGCTGCATATCAAGTTCATTTGTGTGACGTTAAGGTTAGTAATTGCATTTCAGACTTGTTCATTCTTCATATTATCGAAACCCCACCACCAAATCCCCTCTAACCCTCCGCAATTCCCATCCCTTGACTATCAAGCCAAATACTCCCACCCTCTCCGGCAATTCCCATCCTCGACTATCACCAAATCCCCACCCGGCTTCCTCAAATAATTTGCTCTAACTTCAAAACCAATTCACCAAAGTATGGAAAAAATAATCAGAAAATCGGTAAACGACTGCTAAATAATAAATTAAAAATGTGAGATTATTAAATTGATTAACGAAGTTTGGAAACCACTTTATATTTTATGTACGATAAATGTTACTGCTCTGGGAGTTAGCTGTCGAGATGTTAATACGAGAGGTATCGATTGAATTAAAACGATCGGTTTTCACCACATAAAAACTATCACAACTCCATTAATCAAACTAACCAAACTTGGCCCAAAACACACAAAAAACCCATTTCTTTCTTCTTCCTCTCTCGCCGACAATGACGCCTCCATTTCTTCCTCCCTTTGATTTTTTTTTTTTTTCTTCGATTCAAGGTAAAAAGGGTCAAAGTGTATTTCTCGAGTTTCAACCATGTTGACCTTTGTTGACTTTTGGGTTTTCGATTTTTAATATTTCCACCGATTCTCGGGGCTTCAAATTAGTTGGTTCTTGTTGAAATTACTTAGCCTGATGAAATTTCGGACGCTTTTAGGGACGCGAATTTTGGAATTTTAGTTTGACTGGGATATTATCGTATGTAATTATTGTCTAGGCCGAAATTATAATATAGAGATTATAATAATCGATTTTAGGGGTAGAAAGTGTCGTGAAAAGTTGGGTTGACTTTGGGCTTCACTTCGGCTCGACTCGGGTCGAAACGTGTTAAAATGATATAATTATGTTTTCCTACATTTATTATTGTTAAGCTAGAGTTTAAATTGTGGTTTAAAGTTCTTGGATGAAGTTTGGCTTTTGTATTTAAATTAGCTTTATTAGTTTTTGGGTAGTATTGATTTTGGGATTGTAGGTTGTTAGAAACGGGTCTAACGAGTCAAGTTTTAAGCCAATTGATTGTTTGGAATTGTTAAGGTGTTAGTATTCGTTAGCTATGAGGCCTAAAGTTTAAGATTTAGAATTCTACTGAACTTTGTCGCTTAGTTTATCGTCAAGTTTAACTAATAATGTTTCACTTAAAGGACTAACGGGTATTAAAAGTTGCTAAAAGATAATTTTATAACAAAAATTTGTAGTGAATTGTATTTTCTCGGTGTTCTGCTTAGACTCGAACGCGAAAAAGCTTCATGGACGTGATCGACCGCATCAGCGCCAGTTGTTCCGCCAAAGGTGGGGATTTATCACTCGCTTTGATCACCTTATTTATGTTTGAGTTGCCATACGGTAAATTGGTCGTTACTCATGTATCCTGCGGTTATGAACTTATTCGCGGAGTATACTTGAAATTGTGGAATGTCGAAGCCAGACGGTGGTCATAAGTAGATGCATTTTCATAGTAGTAGGTTCTATATGAAATTGTTGTATCGAGTATACGGGTGCTATAATCGAGATTATTGTGTGCGTTGCCCTCGTTGTTCTATCTTTAGATTTGTTGTAGTCAGGCATAAATTGTTCGAAGCAAGTGTATGTTCGATGCGGTATGTTAGAATTGCGAAATGTTTGAGTTGAGTATGCTTTAGGATGGATGCGGGTGTTAGCCGGGTGATCCTTCCGAAGGATATGACGACGCCATGCTCGGCGGCGAACTCGCCAGAAAGGATACGACGTTAGTTGGTGTTCGGGCGTGCTTACCGGGAAAAGTGGATGGAATATTATACGTGATATTGTTATGCTTTTCATTTTCGTAAGTTTATTATATTGTTGTTGTGGTATAACCGCTCTCATGGAGAATTTATGTCGCTTTTACTCGCTTGATTACGTGATACGAGATCTCTGGTATAATATGGGTTAACGTAGTTGAGTCCTCTAAAATGTACGTGATGTCGATGATGATCATTTTGTTATGACGCCGTAGATAATTGATTTATTCTTTATTGTACATATATATACTTTATTCCCTAATGGCCTATATCTTTTATTGTGTACCTCATTTGATGTGATAAGTTACCATCCCCCGATTCATTTCCACTCATCAAGCCGGAAATTTTACCCCTTCCAACCTCCTCCGCATTGGATACAGTGTCATTCGAGAAGTCGTGCAAGGTTCAGAGTGTCCGTTGGTTTTACTCTAGGTGAGAGACGAGTGGCTAGGATCCTCGGGTACTATCTTTTTTTCTATTATTATTTTTTATATACCTGCTTTTTCTATTTTTGCTTTGGAGGTTGAAAAATTTGTAAACTATTTTGTGAGTATTTTGGGGACTGCATGGATGATTTTTACTACTTTGTTTCGATTAGGCGATGCCACGATGGTTAAACTCCGATTAAAACATTTTGAAATTTCGAAACTATTGCACTTTCATCAAACTATCGTGTTTTATCATATCAAACAGTGATTTTTGTGTCAACCATGGTACGGTAACTCCTCGGGGAGCATACGTGCTGATAACGACCTTAACCTCGAGGGGCGCATTTAATTTGCGCTGCCAGTCGCTACAATAACTTCAAGATAATTTTCTAGTTCGACTAATTTTTTACTAAGCCTCGAAATATGTTTTGGTTTAGTTTTAAAACATTTTGGCCGGATTTGACTTACCTAAGTTGACACAAATTTTGATAGTCTACATGCATTTTGATTTCATTTTGTCGATTTTGACTAATGGTTAATAATTTTGTTAAGTTAGTTGATTGTGAACTAATTAGATTCCAATGGTTGTTTTACCTAATTAGTGTGTCAACTAATTAGGATTCCAATGGTTGTTTTTACCTAATTAGTGTCAACTAATTACTATTTCAACTAGTTACTAGTTATTAGAGTTATTATTTTCAACTAATTATTTTGGACTAATTACCTAATTATTGGCACTAGAAAATTTCCTTATTGAGATAGAGTATAATATTTTGTGAAGCTATGTGTGTTAATTTTCCAGATAGAGTAATATTTATCTTATTGAAATTTTCTCCTAATTGGTTGTAGTCATAATGACTTTTGTTGTTTCCTCTGATTTGTACTAATTGTTCTTTTCATTTGTTAGATGCCATTAGCTAGAGGAGGTAAGGCCGGTAAGTCAATGGAGGCCAATTTTATGAAAAAAGGATAGACATCGTATCGATAAGCTACTAATATCATAAATGGAGAGCTTCCCTTTTGATCAGGAAGATCACGATAATTTGATTCTCTACCGCTTTCGGGAGGAAATTCTCTCTCAACTATGGATGATCTTAGTTAGGGACCTGCATTTACTACAAATCCATTTACATTTATTAATGGAGAGCAGCTTTTAAATGGCAAATTTTGATGCATCAAATGGGGACATGGTTGGTTTAAATGATCACATACAGAATGAGTCCAAAGAATGAAAGCGAGGGTGAAGAGAATGTCCGGCCACCAACGGAGCGATCCAATGACGACGCCACCTCGGGGTCACGGTCGAAGTAACTCACTGTGCAAGTACTCACCGACATGCAAAACTCCGGTGAACGATTCGGGTCCTGTGTCGGCCGCCTGAAAGTAGAGTCATTATAATCCGAACACTGTGTAATTACCAAAACCGACGGATCACCCGCCTTTAAAAACTACTCAAGCTTCCTTCAAAAACTGACACATATAATATTTCCAAACTAATCACAGTTTAAAAATTTACAATTCATCAAGTGATATCTAACCAACCAAGTCCAAATATAAACAACATATCCCAAATAAATAGTAATGTCAAGTAAGGCTACAAAAGAGAGTAAGTACTAAACTCAGAATACAAAATGACTACTAATACTCAAGGCGCTAAAGTTTGAAAATAAAGTACAACAATAAAAAACATTCGACAACTCCATCAAATGACCGTGAGGATCCTCCTCGCCACCCGATGCTCACCTAGCCACTGAACAAACTTCCAACAGCCTCCCCTCGGCTCAAACTAGCCGTCTCACAACTCCGGCACAAACGAAAATGTCGCCTAAAACGGTGTAAGCCGCTGCTTAGTGGAAACTTAATGCCGGGTGAAACTTAAACCATACGCCACTTACACAGTTATTAGAAATTAACATAGGAGTCAAATACGCATATATATATAGATATATAACCGGGACTACCTAGCTAGGCCATATTTATACTTTCAAAGAAAATTCTCATACATCACATGGCATAACATAAAATATAGGGTCTCAATAAGGAATACAACTCACTGAATAAAAATCACACCAAACCACATGAAATTGCAAATACAAAGACTCAACAAAAACTATACTTAGTCATCAATCACTCATCAACTGATACCATCCGGATTCTAATCCTTGATGCCACATAAGCTCAACCCGTCGATCTACAACGCCTTATACCGAAGTATAAAAACATAACCAACGCCTTATAACAAGTATAAAGTCGATAAACAACGCTCTTATACCGACGATAAAGTCACACAACGCCCTTATACCGACATATAAAGTCGATATTAATAACGCCTTATACCGACGTATAAAGTTAATATTACACAACGCCTTATACCGACGTATAAAGTCGATAAATGCTCTTAAGTACGACGCATAAAGTTAATAAGCCAAACAACGCCTTATACCGATTTATAAAAGCTTCATAAACAACGCCTTAAAGAGCCACCTAACCCATAACCATCCCAATTGTAGGGTCATATCCTAATCTCAAGTCACCTCAAGACATACATAACTCTAACCATCACCTCTCAATAACCATCTACTCTACTCCCAAAAATTATCCAAGACACAATTTTAAACATCTCACAATCAGAAGTCAAACAAATGGCTGCCACGTAAATTCATAAGCGACAATGCCACAGAATACAAATAAAGCACATTAAGGCCACGTAAATCGAAGTATAAGTTGAGATTCAAGCTATTACTTACCTCAAGCACCAACGCCTACGTAATATAATCACATAATCATATCATGTATTCTCACACAAACGACTCACATATAATCATACAACAATTACATGTATATCATTCTCACGTAGAATATAACACAACGCATACGCACATCATTCTCACATAATAGTACCACAATAACATGTTCATTCAATTTAAAGTAAGTACGAGGTAACACTCCGTGAGTTAAGTACTCACCTCTACTACCTATCTCAAAAGTCCTCAGAAGAACGCCGACAAGAACGTGCCCTTCCTACGGTCAAGGCCTAACACCCAGAAGTATACTCAGAACTAATACCAAGAATTACGTTATAGAATAAACATTCCAACTCTAATCGAACGATTTCTAAATCCATGCCCAATACGGCGGTAAACTATCGAATTATAATCCCATCGGACACAACCCAATCGATCCCTCGCTAAAATTCCATCTTATCACTTTATCATTACAAATCAACTTATAAGTCATTCTAGTTAATCAAAGAGGCCCCTAATTAATAACCTATACTCCGAAATATCAATTACAACTCAACTTGGAATTAACACTTTTTCAACCTTATTCACTTTAATCAATTTTAAATCACCAATTTAATATCACAATAGCTACAATAAGGCCCCAATATAACCTCCTACACATTTAAAGTCTTATAAAAATATCAACCCAAAAAGTCAACTTAAAACCTAAAAACCCAAATATAACGGCCCTCGTAAACGACCTCCAAGTCATGAATTAATCACTATACATCACGTAACTCCATAACCAACTAAGATTCATCATAAAATTGAATTATGGAAAAGTCAACTAAATGTCAACCATGTCAAACTCCAAGAATATCTTCAAAGACTTTGAAATTTCTTACCTTAACTCAAGAGAATGACGGGGAGAAAGATATTCTACAAACCATTCGTAGTTTGAAATGACACCGAAGAGAGAAATGGAAGAAAAATCATGGGGAGTGGGCACCCGCCAACATGGCGAGGAAAGAAGACGATTTGCTCATGATGACGCTATTTGACAAGATGATAGATATTTAAAAAATTTAGTCTTCGCTCTATTTCTCGTTAATTTTCCGCTTTATCGCATTTTAAATCTCGATCAACCTAATTCCAAAGATAAATTTTCCATAGCAAAAAACTACTAAATTATAAATGTAATTGCCAAAATTTACTTAAATAATTATCATCGAAATTATTTATACCATTCCTTAGGATCCCACCAACGACCTAAAAATTAAATTTTTTTTTTTTTCAACGGTTATTACGCTACAATATTTGTATGATGAATTTAAATGAAATGGAAACTAAATCAATATCATATCCATATATGCAAACAATAAATTAATGATTCAATAATCACATCATCGCCAACCATTTTGAAATCACGTGTTTCTCTCACACTAAATAATTAAAGATAAATTATCTTTTTCAAGTTCTTAATTTGAATTATTTATTTTTTAGTTAAATTATCAATAATGTTCAAATAGTCATTTATTATTGATTCATTTCATATATATGGAAGTTGAATTTGATATTTCGAATTAATTTTTTATTTTTACAATCAGTTTCATATCGAATCGCACCCAAAACCGATTGAATGAGAAAACCGAAATTGTACTAAACAGAGAAAAATCAAAATATGCAATTTAGTGAGAAAATCGCACCAAAATCACGGCCATCCTTATGTATCACACTGAATGAATAGTATCTATACGTAAATGATCATGTCTTTGTATAGTTATCGTAGCTTCATACATTTTAACTTGCATACCTTACCTTTTGACCGATAAATTTACTAGAGGTCTTCTTAAACGATTCTCCCTCAAATACATTTATTTGACTAGTATTATAATTTGTGATTATGATCTATTTGTGATTATCATCTACTAAAAATCTTTTAGTACCTCTTACCGGTACAATTAGTGATTATCATAATTCACACCAAATTGATTCTTCCTCAAATTTTATTTTCAATTATGTCTTTGTGCATAACTCCACATAACCCTCTTTTAACATTCTCATCTTATCTATTGAGATCTTTCGGACGTGGTGATATTTCGTTGCTCAAGATTTTAATCTTTATAACATAGATTATCTGAATTGCATCTTATAATATTCATCTTTAAGTTTTTTATTGATCTTTTTATCACACAAATACACTGATTACATACACTCCTATATTTATTCTATCCGGCTGGAAATCCAATGTCCAATATTTTCATCACCAATATTGCTAATTAACATAATAATTTACTCCAAATAGAAACCCCAAATCATCTTCGAGTCTTGGACAAATGGATGCACTGCGCTGATTTATTTATTCAGGATGATAACAATACAAACTTTTCTTATTTATATATGAATAATCCTTATTATTAGACGACAAATGAAAAAACGACACTAGTATTTTAAATTACCAATATTATTAGCTACACACTATAGCTGCCTATGAAGACTAAGACGCTGGCTAACTAATAAGCAGCACAGGTGGGGCAAGTACAGCCATCGCCACATCTGCAGTTTGCTTTACCAGTAGCAGTATTAGGCCCGGAAGACTCGGAACAGTTGCATGGATTGCAACCACAGTGAGCTCCACAGGAGCACTGCTTATGCTCCATGTTGCTTGTTTCATCACCTTTCCCTCCTGAAACACACCTGTGAATTTGAATGTTGTAGTGGTCAGTCAGAAATTTGTTATGATCATGAAGAAACTCGGATTTTTTAATAACTAGTAAAATGTACGTGCGTCGTATATAATTATTTATTTTGTTGAAAAATAAATGCAATTTGTGTGACTTTTAATACCACATTGGACACGGGGCTCGAATCATGATTCATATTATATACGGCTCACTTTAAGAAAGCCATAAAAAGTCGAACTCATGAGAATAAAATGTTTGTGAAATTTCACGCTAGCTTGCATGTGTAAGTCGTGCTCTAATATAGCTCATTAGTCTGCCTTGATAATATAACAATAATAATAATCCAGAGCTGCCCTCAGCCCACTGGTCAAGACTCATTTCTTATGCATACCTCTTGCACCTCAAAAGTTTGAGATGAAGAGGCACAAATATTCATGAAGTGCATTCGTGTTGTTACGCCTATTAACTATCAAGTAGGAGTTAAGTAGCTAATAAGCAAGTATAGTAAATGGACGATCGACACCACCCCCGCATTCTTTTCATTTATATAATTTGAATAAATCTCCCCATCGCTTAGAACCCTACCTGTTAAGACACAAAGAAAAACGAAATCATCCACTCACAAAGCAAAAAATATTTTCTGCTGAAAACTCTTGCTTCTCTTGGTTCACTGAACACTACTTACATTCTAAGGTAGTGTCGGGTTCTAAATCCATTGTATCTCTTGGGAATCAATGCTCTCAAATGTACCTAAGCACTTCTTGCAGTAGGAAAATCAGTTTTATGAGATAATAAGCCAGACAAGCCTTGGTCGACGTTTCAAATTTTGATTTCTGTTTTCAAAAAGCTCTTCATATCTTCCGCTGCTCTACTGCTAGCATCCTACATATTTCAAATATTTAAACGAGATAATAAATAAAGTAATTAACTATTTACGTAACTTTATATTATAATTCATTTTATTCGTGGTTATATGGTCCCTTACAATTTTCTAATAATATAATTTTAATAATAGATTTAAAAGTTTTGTCATCATACTTTTCTAACAAAAATACACATTATGTAATTTTATTTATTATTAGAAAATATCACTTTTCTCTATTAATAAAAAATACTCCTTGTGTTATTCTATTTTTTGTTAGAAAATATCACTTTTCAATTGTGTTATTTTTATTTATTGTTTGAAAATCTCATCTCTCAATTGATTAATAATATAAATTATTCATAATTCTACTATTCAATTTTATTTTATGTATTCATTTTAGTATGTTTTAATTCATAATTGACTCAATAATATTTACACAAAACTGAATAATATCAAGACCTTTTTTACGTAAAACCTCTCAATTTTAGCCACGCAAAACAGCCGAAGAGACCACACATTAGATGTCCTTATTCGAATGTTAAATACTCCAAATGAATTATACTAAATGTAATAATTCACCGCAAAAAATGCGTGTGTATGTGTGTAAAAGGATATGTTTGATATTTTACTGGTACTACTCATCATCAAGATACATCTTCTTTTTCGAAAGCTCATCCTATAAGAACTTCATTGTTAACTAGGGTAATTCTGGTGACAAGCACCCAATCTGGGGAAGTTTTTTTCAGCTGAGCACGTGAGCGAGGACAAACGTACGGGAGCACTGTGGCTCATGGGAGCGCCTATCAAATCTGGATTGGACGCACCGACTCCGTGAACTGACGGGCGTTACAGACGGTATCGAGCAAAGTTCGCCCCGGAATCATAATCCAAGCCATTGGCGCGGCAAGAAAAGCCAAGGGATACCTCTTGAGGGCGTGGTGAGCGCCCTCTAGAATCTCACACGGATGGTACGGGTCCTAGATGCGTCAAGTGCTCAACGAGGACGCTTCACAATATTTAAGCAGGGAGATTGTAATAATCTCTAATCGCAAAAACGCTGCCAAGGCTGGTGTGATATGTTTGATACGATTTGTCGAGACGCTCTCATATCATCAAGATACATCTTCTTTCTAGTCATCCTATAAGAACTCCATTGTTAAGCGTGTCAATCGGGTAATTCTTAAGACGGGGCGAATCTAATCGAAGTTTCCCAAAGGAGCACGCGAATAGACAAAACGCAAGCTAGAAAGACCCGTGGTGGCTCGTGGCGCGCCTTATCAAATCTAATAACGCACCGACCCGGTGAGTCGACGGGCGTTAATCGAAAATCAACGAAATAAAAGAGGGATATACTTTAAAAAACTATATCTTTGGCGCAATAATTATTTTAATAAAAATTTAAACCCTTCAATAGTATATATGTGGATGAATATTACTTGATATGGAAACTTTTAAAATATCTAAGCAATAAATAATTTTAATATATAAAGTCACAAAAAGAAGCTATTCAAATAAGGCATTTAGATACCGATTTGTACATCGAATATTCATGAATGGTATATTTATATGGCTATATTTATGCATGTATATTTTAGACCATAATAGCGATGAATTATATTCATATAGATGAAAAACTAATATCAGTATTATTATGACAAAATACTCTTATTTGGTTTACTAATTACTAAATATATATTAAATTCAAAAACTAATTATCGCATCTATAGTTTAAAAATAAAGATATTTTTATCTAAGCATAAAAACTAACATGTTATATATATTATCATAAAAAATTAAATTTTTAAAATAAAATATCCAAACTCCTCCATGCGACATGCTTGGATTTATGCTCTTAAATCGACAAACTTTTACCCCTTCATCGATAAAAAATAATTTTGATTTGAATAAAATTTAATTTCAATATTAAAATACATTAAAAATTATTATTTGATAATTGTCACCAATTATTATACCACACAAAAATAAAATATTTGAATTCTAATATTTAAGCTATGAAAATTCAAATTTAGACATCGGCTAACGGCTAAAGACGGAGAGAGTATTATATATGTAACTTGACATCTTTTTTTATTTCCAATTGTTAAAATATATAATATATTCCTAATAGAAAAAATTATTTTTCATTTCATAATTGAATAATTATCATACAAAATTGTTTACTGCGAGTAGTATCAATTCTCACATTAAAATAAAATTTTAATATGAGTGTACTAATTTCTTACATTAAAATAATTAGCATACACATAAAAGTGATAAAACTCTTGCATATATTATAAGAGAATAAATAATTCCAAACTATTTGAATTGTTACAATTTTTAGGCAAAAAATTTAGGATTTATTAATTATTGAATTGTTATAGAGTCCTTTTTAAAATTTTAGTCCTCATAAGAAGAGAAAATATAGAAAATTTTAACTAATTTTATTATGAATTTTGATAATTACTTAATAACAAACTTAATAAATTAAGTGTTCAAATTCATCTGTACCATATAATCTCTAAAAAATTAATATAATTCTATTATACGCCTAATGAAATATGTTGATTTCTTATTTACTTAATAACTTATTTACGCAATAACTCTCATGATGGTGTAACAATAATTTCTCCATAATAATTTTCATAATAATATATGTTAAAATGTAGAAATAATGTATGTTAATTTATTTGTTTCTTACGGTAAATAGATTTATTTATGCTTTCAATCGAATTGCATTTACTCCATTATCATGGAATCGATATCAGATTTTAATCAATAAACTCCATATCCTAATACACATTTGCATAATTTGAATATATTTTACCAATTATAAAAAATTATACTATAAAAATAATAAAATAATTTATACATGCTGGGGATCAGACATATAGAACTAGACTGCATATAGAACTCGGTGGTGTTTAATGACTTTAACAAACATCCCAAATCACACTTAACTAGTATTTTAGTTCCGATAGTTTTTAATGTTTGAATTTGATCGTGAAACCACAGGAAATTACAAATTTGTTAAAGATTACAAAATAATGACCCAAGCTAGTTCCAAATTGGTTCCAATTATTATAACAAAAATGATCTACACGTACAATTTGCCAATTTTGTTAACTATATATAGGCAGGCTAATATGCGATTTATTTTATTGTTCGGACCAAACCTAGATACGACAACTCCACGAGATCATTAATCAACTAATTAAGTAGGACTTGAGGGCAAATAAATGAAAATTACTTGCAATTTGACGCTTTGGTTGAATTGTGGAGTAATATGCTTTGGTTGAATTGTGGAGTAATATGCATTTATAATCTTTATTATTTTCGGGGGCCACATTTAAGCAAATCAAAATACCTGCAAGTAACACCACCAGCGCAAGGATAAGAACAGCCACACCTCTCATCGCAGATAACACCGCTTCCTCTCATCTCCGCCATTTCCTTTTCTATTTGTTTATTTTATTACCAGTTATTATGGTATTAGGAGATGGATTAATGTACAACTTTAAAGAGAGGTGTGGACAATTCCTTCCTACAAATTTTGACTTGTTTTGAGGGTATGTGTCCAGCATGCAATCAATAACATCCTGAATGCACCACGTTGATTAGAAATCGTAGTTGGCTTGTTAGTAGTAAGCCAACACTACGGGAAACATTGGCTGATCACCTCAACCTTCATTCTATTTAAACAAAACAATTGTTCAATTTTATTTTCAATATAATGCTAAAAATAAATAATTTTTTTAACAGTTATTTGTCTATATAATTTTGATTTCGGTTAAATTATCATATTATTACTCAGTCAAATTTTATATATTATTTTTAATTAAATTTTATTTATTTTGATTGATTAAAATAATTAAATAAAGACCAATCACACAATTACATGTGTTGATTAGGGTTTTATCCGAGCCTCCAATTAAAAGCGAACACGTATAAATTAAAGGTTCCCGATATTTTAGCCACCTGATATTAATTAAGGTTCCCGATATGTTGAAAGCTCACAAGCTTCATGCTACATGTATGGAGAAGCTGCTGAAACTCACCGCAACAAGGCAAAGACGTAAGCACCCTAAGGGCTCTAAAGTGCATCAACCAAATCAAGATGCTACACTCAAAAGAGATTTGGCAAATAAGATCAACCACCAAACCGCCTGGAACAAAGAAATCATAAACCGGTATCAGTATAGGTCGGAGACAACACACAAAAGAAAAAGATGGTCTTCGAAAGATTGAGTGCAACAAGCCAAGCAACCGTACCCAAGAAGCCAGAAACAATAAACCACAAATTGGTCTTCCAGAACTTAGGGGCAAACAACAAAGACAAAGGATAGTCTTCAAAAGATTGGGGGCAACAAGCCAAGCAAATTGCAACACTCAAACGGTCGACACAATAAATCTCCAATAAGCTCCATCAGATGGCCTAATCGCAAACAAGATGTATTGACCACATATCTGAATATGTCAATACAGCAGGTGCATACAAAGTATGGAGTCGCCAACAAATGGGGGCAAAGATCGTTGTACAACCCCCGTCATTCGGGGACAAACACTTGCCCTGCTAAAGTCATCAAAGAAATGCATAACACTCTAGATGAGGATAAACTGCCATCGCTTCCCTGGAGCATGAGCCTAAACCGTCTTACAATCTCCTTGGACATGAGGAACAACCGTTTCCATTCTCCTTGATACGAGGGTAAACTGCCTATTCTCCTTGATAGGAGTCTAAACCTGCCTTACCATCTCCTCGACATGAGGCTAAACTATCCACTCGAATTTTTGTAATGTAAAAGATAAAGCCTATTACACTCTCGGGAAAGAGAGTTTAAAACATCCACCCCACAAACCGCTTTCACTCTGATCCCAATGGGTACGCAGCATCTCTGAAGCCCCAAGTTCAACAGAACCTCAAAAACTCCATGTCTCCCCACAATGGTACAAGAAGCCACCTACCGGAAGTTAGCACCTGAGTCGAATACCACAGCGTATCACCCGCGGCGAGATCGCTCCAAGGACGTGGACTACTACATACGAATTCCCGAGCATCATCCATGCTCAACTCCCGACGATGCCCAGGCTCGAGGGGGCATTTGTAGACAGTCAAATTTTATTTATTATTTTTAATTAAATTCAATTTATTTGGATTAATTAAAATAATTAAATAAAGACCAATCACACACATGTGCTGATTGGGGGTTTTATCTGAGCCTCCAATTGAAACCGAACACGTATAAATTAAGGGTTCCCGATATTTTAGCCAATTGAAATTAATTAAAGTGGTAGAAATTAGTTTACCATTAATTAAACCTAATTATACATCTCTGCGACGACGTGGCATTAAAATAAGGTTCTCAAATTTACGAATTAAATTAATAAATTGGAAGAGAAAACCGAATAAAACGAGGTTTTCTTTGACAAACAAAGCTCAAAATGATGATTCGATAAACGAGAATAGGAATTAGGTACGAATTAGCTGCGGGAAAGAAAAAGTTGAAAGCTCTGGGTGACTTTTGCCATGTTCTCCAAACAAGAATATGTTAATATTATTTTAATATTAAATATCATACGGTTCAGATCTTGCCTCAATAATCAACGCTTAAGATCGTAATCCGCCTGAAAGTGGATCAATCAATCCGAAGAGAGCCCAAAAACCTATAAATACCCCCCCCCTATTCATTCGAAAAAATCATCCTGAAATACAACAAAGCTCTCTAATAATTTCGTGATAAGAACAAATGTAAGGTATTTATTCATAAAAAACCTCAGTACTATTGCTTATTCGTGATAGAAAACATCAAATCTTCAACCTATAAACCTAAACAGGTGCCTAGATTGTAGAACTAAGTGAAGAACACAAAATCTTCAACTTCATACCAAAATAGGCTTTTAATTAGAGAGAATATCAATTATCGCACAAACGTAGTAATTTCGTGGATCAAAAACCTAAAACCCACAGAACTGATCATTCGTGTCTCATAAATTAAATAAACTACAAGATTAAGCCACAAATCCCATCAACAGAGTAAATCATAGCATGATATAAGCCTGCATAGCCCCGCTTAGCCATTCCTGAAAACACGAAAAGCCGCTACGATCCTCGACAAAGACAAAGATATCCACTCTGGATAAGCACTGAAGATTAGAATGTTCTGCTAAGCACCTCGACTCAATCTAGCTGCATTTGAGATCAAGTCGCCATGCCCAGCTAGACACAAATTCAAATCAAGTCTAAGTCCCACGACTCAAGTCTAGCACTAAGATTAAGTCCGCATGCCCACATCGTATACGCTAAGTGCTTCCTGCCCTGACCATATCCAAGTCAAGACCAAGTCCAAAGACTCAAGTCTTCTATCCAGTCTAGAGATCACATTGATCCATACTCCTATCCAGCCTCACATCCAAATTGAGGCACAACTAAATACCGCTAGATCATACAACTGCCTAAAGACAAATCCAAGTTCAACTCAAAGATCACACAACGGTTCAGCACAAACGAAGACAACCAAATTCCCAACAAAATTTCAAATCAAGTCCAAGTCAAGTCCAAGACTATACCAATTAAGTCCAAAGATCTCAATTTAAATGCATTTAAAGAGAAATAGACCGATAATGGACATATATCGCTTGATAAATCTCCTTTGTACCTGATAGCTTTCCCAAAGGGGTTTCATCAGACAGTATGCATACCATAATAATAAAAATCTTTCTAGCAAGCATAATTACTATTACAAAAAAACATTTAAACAACATTCAAGAAAGTACTTGGACATCACAAAAATATGTCATAATAAAAGACGTCATCCAAGTAAGAAAAGTTAACACTAGAACAGATCTTTTAGGAGCCGTCAAGTAAGAAAAGTTTGCAAAAAAAATTTCTTATTTTATATTTATTAATACATAATGATATAAAATATAAATAAATAAAAGTAAAAAAATTAAATTCATTGTAGGCAGTCGATTACATGTGTTGATTAGGGTTTTGACCGATCTTTCAATCAAAATTGAACATGTGGAAAATAAAAGGGTTCCAAATTCAAGCACCTGAAATTAAATTTTGGTTAAAATTAGGGTTCTATATTGATTAAATCTAAAATAGGGTTTCCGAAAAGTACCACCGTTAATAAATAAATACTCCCTCCATCCCTTTATCTAACAGTCATTTACTTTTGCGTAAAGCTTAAGGAAAATTCAAACACATCTCACAAACAAAGTTTTCCCTCTAATATTTCTTACTTAATTTGATAACATGGGAACAAAAAAAGGAATTTCTATTTTTGGAAAATGGTTCTTAGATTAAGGGATGGAGGGAGTACTTTTTTATCGTTCTACGTAATTTGATTCATGGAAAAATCTCAACGGTTCGGATCGTCAATCCACCTGATTTTGGATCAACCAATCAGAAGAAAGCCTATAAATACATCCTTATTTTCGAAAATGAGGGAGAAAATATAGGTTTCTATCTATCCTAATAACAATTTACGCAATTATAGATATGAATCTCAGGAACACTACATATATATAAAAACAATAAATATGAATTACAAGTGTGTACTTTTGTTCTTGAATATTAATAATGGAAGCAGAATAATGAGCTCAATAATACTCAATCAAAGTGTCTCCAAGAGTATACACACCAGCAAATGATCTGAACTTCTCCTTGCATTTTACTAGAACGATAATTAAAGTGAATCGAAAAAAAAACTTATTTCTCTTTCTAGAGAGGGGCGGCTATATTAGGTAGAGGGGGATAGAGAATTCTTTATTTTTCAAAGTAAGAATTGGAACAAGTGATATAAAGGGGTTGGTGTTCTATTATTAGATTTCCTATCATAGTGCGAACAGGGCTTTTATCAAATAAGAAATAAAAACCAACTCTAAAGTCTAGGAATTCAATCTCCCACAATTTACATCATATGCGTTGCCTAGTCCAATTATTCGGAATTGAATTTTGGCCACAATTATTTACTTCATGTTTCAATTTAAACTCGAAAATTTATAATACATTTATTATTACTTCGGTTTGTCGTTTGTGTGACCTCTTAGCACGGATCTATAAAAGCAATATATTAAATAATATTAACGGATTATTATCTTAATATATACATTATGAGCGGACCTAGTAACCCATCATAACCTCTAATGTTAATACCGTTTTAAATTTTAAATATTAATTGTCCAACAATTAATATATATCGAACTTATAGTTTTAAAATATTAACTCGGTTACACAATCACATTATTCAACGAGTACTTTCATTATGAGATCTTAGATCTCATATTCCAATATTCCAATAGAAAAACCACCTGAAAATACAGGTCTTTGGATATTGAAAAATCTCTATAAAATTCCTTGTGAATCCAAAGAGCAATAGAATTAAGTGTTCAACAACCATTGCCCGAGCCGTCATAAAATCACAACCAAATCACCGCTCAGAACACGAAAACATTCAACTCGTCGAATCTCGGGGCCATAAAAGGGGCCGGAATCAAGAAACGAGAGGATGATATTCAAAAGAAACTTAACAAAAAGAAACATCCAGAGGCGCATTATTAAGCTACTTATTAGAATAATCTTAGGATAAATTGCAGTTATACACTGCCCAGTGCTTGAGTTGAGAGGAATTCATAGATCAAGAAACTGACCTCAATTAGAGTGCAGATAAGCATGAACTCTTGAATAGAATCAGCTAGTTGTGCCTCATTGGTCATTTGAGAAAAACAATTGTAAATGTTTAGGTCCTTGAAGGTTATTCGGCGCTTCCAATTCTAAGAATTGACAATCCCACATATTAATCAACTACTTGATCAGCCTTCCGTTATTGGATAGTAAAGGTTAATGGATTAGAACTTCGGGAACCAGGAAGATTGATTTGTGTTCTTGGTAGCTATTTGTGAGGTTAGGAGCTAGAATCGATAAACGCAGTGGCGGAGAAATGAAAAATTGGAGAAAAAAGAAGGGCAACATTACCAAATGAAATGGTCACTATAGATTGATGATAGATTAAACGGAATAAATAGGACATAGAAGGTGAAATGAAGATACACTTAGGGAGAAGATAGAAAAAAATTGAGACTAAAGAAGATAGAGAACTTAGCTGATACCAATTCTATTATTTATATAATATATAGAGTTAAACCATGACTTGAAAAGCTATAAAATGATTAAAGGACTCTTTGATACTAGCATTCTGAAGTTGGGTCGGCGTATATCATGTTGTGGATTTGGGCCTTTAAATTTGAACGAGTTGTGTGATTTGAAAAGCCCGATGTCGAGCTTCAAAATGAAAATTTTATTCTTTATCTGACTTTTAGTGTGATTTGAAAAGCATGTTCCTAATTTTAGGATCAATTTGAATACTTTTCTATCATGAAAGGATATTTGCAGTGGGGTTTCTGACATTATTTCTTGGGTTTTGTTGGTAGGTGGTGTGGCTTATGTTTTGGCCGCTAGAGAGAGAATTTATTGTTGGAATGAAGAAGAAAAATTTCGTTTCAATAATAGTGGGAGGTCGGGACTAAATCCGATCCGGGGCAAAAAAAATTCGGAAGAACTTTGGGAGATGTTAAGGTTGCGAGGTCCCGACGCCTCCCAGCCAGGTTCGTGGTGTGCTGATTTTGAGGCGGTTCTGAGGCTTTTAGGCCCGGTTTTCTTATTCGGTTTAGGTTTTAGACCTAGTATCTCTTGTAGCCTATAAATAGGGTCTCTTGGTTGATTATGAATTACTCAAATATTAGAATCATAAGAAAATAGTGTTGAGAGATTTGTGAAGCTTGTAATTAGAGTTTTCAATCTATAAGAAAATATCTAATTGAAAGATAGTAGAATAGGGTTCTTGAGTAGTTCTGTAAATAATTCTTCCTGAGTTATTAGTGAATCTGCAGCGAAATTTTGGATGTACTTTTCGCTAAGAGGGAACTAGGAGTAAAATAACGTGTTTATTGCTTTCTTTGTTTGTCATAATGCAGTTGGCGTAGATTATACATTGAACTGGATTATCATCTGGCGGGATTAGTGATGTGAGGTAATTAGGGGGCGTTTAATTGTGCAATAGCAGTCTTTGAATTCTAACAATTAGTATCGGAAGCGGGGATTTGTAATAAATAAAATTAATTGAGGAGGATTATAGCTGGAGAGCAGGCGTGATACTCCCTGAGGATGGAAAACTATTTGATGGAACTAATTTTCATTTATGGAAGATGCAAATTGAAGACTAATATATCTGAAGAACATTTGAACCACTATCGAGAAGCCGATAAAGATGGCGAAAGTGGAACAAAGCTAGGCAGGGAAAGTTCTAAAGGCGATCCGATTGTTGGTGATAATGTGTCTCGTAATGTGGCGAAAGAGACCACAACAAGAGGGCAATAAGTGATGTCGGTTGTATGAGAAACCCGCACTACTCATAATAAGGTATCTCGATGAACAACCATGGGAGGCAGGCGGCAAGGGAGTAGATTCGGACATATAGTTGAATGTTGGAATTGTGGCAAGAAAGGTCACGTAAGAAGCATTGCGAGAAAAGGAGGGATCTATGGTAGCGTTGAAGATGCTTTTAATTGGTGAGAATGTTTGATTGACTCTTGGGTGTTAGATTAGGCGTCTATCATATCCTTTGGTGATTGTAGCATAATGAAAATTATGTTCTTTGGGAGATTTTTGGGAAGATTCATCTACATGAGGATGGAAGGGCCTTAATATTTGTGGTATAGGAGATGTTGATTTGAGGTTATCAAATGGTTCCGTATGGAAGATTCACGAAAGTCGCGTATGTGCCCAAGCGGCGAGGGTAATCTTATTTCGATTAAGTCGATTAGATGTTGATGGTTGTAGGTTATATTTGATGGGGAGTCACGGAAGGTGACAAAGGGAGCACGTATTGTTCTTTGAGGGTCATAAAATCGGGTTCTGTATAAGGTTACAACGAAGGGGTGTTCTTGCGGATCATCGGGGTTAGCGTCTGAAGAAAGGCGTTGTAAAGTCTCACCGGCCTCTTAATATTACGCTAGGCTGAAAGAAGGTAATTACGATCAAACACCGAATATCGATGAATGGATCAAATGGGAGGCCAAGGCCAAGAAGAAGAAGAGATTCATTGATGGCCGTCGAGCAGAAGTTTCAAGGCACACAGGAAGAAGGTCCAAAGGTGTGGCGGTGAAGAAAGAACATGTTGTGGGGAAAAGTCCGGGCAATGGTTTTGGCTATGTCTCTTGATAGCTAAGTTGGTGACATTCAATGATGTTCTTGGATTAGTGAAAGACAACGAAGTTAAGTTCGGCTTCGGTGAAAGTTCGAGATGATGAACTCGGGATACTCTTTACTTGAGGTTAGACTAATGGAAGACAAGATCGAAATTTGTCTTCAAATTGGGAGATTGTTGGAATGAAGAAAAATTTAGTCTCAATAGTGGGAGGTCGGGGGAGGTCGGGACAACCCGGGCAAGTGTCGGAAAGGGCAGGTGTTAGGATTTGCAGGTCCGACCTTGCTCAGCCAGCGGGTTCGTGATTTGTAAGAAATTGAATCTTGATTCTTTGTTCTTCATTTTGTTTACTCTGTATTTGTTTTGCTATTTCTTTTTCTTTTTTTATGAATCGATGATTTTATTGCAGAAACCCCAAATAAGCATTCTGAATTAGTTCATGTACATATAACTCTACTCAACTCTCTAAAGGCTAAGTATATAAGCTATTACTCAACAATACAGTGAGACTTAAGCACAGTGGTTGCTCTTCCTGCTTGATCTCGGGAAGTTCCGTGCACGATCAGCTACCTCCCGGTTTTGATGACTTCGCCATTGAGGGTGAGATTCCGTTGATGCCACGTAACCCACATTCCAATCAACCAACAATTGAAGTCTCTCCAATCCATATTTACATGAAAGAATTCCAAGAGATCTTTGCTATCAACAAAGATATTTGTTGGTATTGGGCACCGAAGTAAGTTGTTCGCCGACGTAAAGGACTGTTGGAAACTATGTATGTACTCGGCTTCCTTCCCGTTATACAAGAAACATACATGGTATTTATTCCCATTTTTCTACCGAGACTTGTGCACGGGGAAGAGGAATCGGAATACAATCTCCAAGCGAGTGTTGACCTTGCTAGGGACCTTCTGATCCATATTTTCCCTCAAAACATCGAAGGGCTAATCTACTGAATGGAGTCTTTGTCTAGATAGATGTTGTTTCGATAAGATGTCCTCCGCGCGTCAAACTTTCCATTCGGGAAATGGCATAGCGTGAATCAGGAAATGGCATAGCGAGAATCAACTCCGCCTCGAAAGGAAAGAAAAGTTCCTTGACTATTGCCTCATCCCACATCAGGTTGTGGACATCCATCAACAAGTCCACCTTGGCATTTTCGAATCCTAGGGGTGGTGGTGTCAATAACCGGGCAGCCTTATCGTAAGTCACCCAGCTATCTTGCCATATTCTGTTGTATGGCCATTCTGACCTTCCACGCGTCCTTTTAAAGACCTCCATGCCGTCAAACTTTGCCACGTGAACAATGGTTGTGCAAAATTCGGGCATCCAGGTGATGATTCAGTACTTAGCTTTAAAGGCCATAGCCAACATACTTCCAGGCTCCGTAACAAGCTTCTATACCTGTTTTGCAAGGAAGGCAGCATTGAAATGCTGCAGTCTCACAAGCCCGTTCCCCCGCCATGTTGGCCTACACGCCGTCTCGCCACCCGATGCGTTTTCCTCCTTTGAGCCCCACCAAAAATTAGCCATGCAGGCTGAAGCTCATGACATAGAGGATGTGATCACAAAACCTTTGCATTGCATATAAGGGTGCTTAGATCTTGATTTATCTGAACCTCTTTGCCCTTGATAGAGACTTTGTTTGCCATCTACTTGATCACTCATAATCAACTTTGGAGAAGCAAAAATGTCTTTTTAGATAGGTCAGCTGGCTGGAAGCCTCAAATACTTGATATGCTTTGAGACCTTAGTGACTGAAAACTTCCAACATCAACTTTGCCTCCACCGAGAGACATTGATTTGCAGAAACAAATAGATGATTTTGCTAAGTTCACCGCTTGTCAAGATATGTTCTCATACACCTCCAGAATATCTCTTATTGTTTGACACTCCTCTGGTGTGGCGTGCGCAAAGAACAAAGCGTTTACATAGTGCCACCGTCCTATGATCAATGCCACTTGATTGATACACAGTGCAGTTTTTTCCCCAACACTCTTCATCCATAGTCCATATTGCACATCCCTCTTACGTTCCTCCGGGTTGGTGGTACATTCCTTTATTAGATGTCCAAGTAAACCACTTCTAAAACACAGATTTGGCGGCCTCTCGCTATGACAGACGGTGATGGTGCACCTTGCGTTAAGGTTTATTAATCTCCTCAATGATATGGTGACGTCAACCTTGACCCTCAACCGAAAGAACCATTTCCCATCAAGCTCTTTCTCCCGCAATTCCACTACCGTACAGTCCTTGAACACCCTTGAGAGTTTCGAGGCAACAGCACTTGTATAACACTCTGGAGGCAGGCCCCTTACATGCACCCAGAATGGACAATGTGTAAACATCAGCTCTTGGGGTCTCTTCCCCATCTCCCAAGGGCGCATGAGTAGGACATTATTCTCAAAACACCATGGTCCTCCACTCAACACACGTTGCATTTCCTTTGACGACGGGAAGAAAACATGGGACAGATTGGTATCTATTCTCTCGACCTTTATCTCCTTCATGTTCCATGCCTTCGACATTGCTAATGAAAAACCCCGTGGGCTAATGTTTAAGTTTTTGTGGCATGCATCTTGATGAAGCTGCTAGCCAAACACTTATGCCTCCCCACATCCATGTCCTCCTCATTCACTAGCGTCACCGCTTCCTCCTTTACCGACAATTGGCATGCTTGTAAATTCTTAATTATCTCAGCCTCCATCACATCAATAGAGAGTGACGTATACAACTAGGGATAACCGTAGTAGAAAAGAAACACTCAACCCTTTCCAATGAGAGAGTGAGGAAGAATACTGTCAAATATTTGAGAGAGAAAAATTAAGAGAGAGATTGTAATTAATCAAAAAATTAAAAACTTGAAATCTTTGAAACAATTGTTAAATTTATTATTCATATTAACAATATTATAAAACTATTTATGTTAGAAGATTCACATCGAGATCAAAAACATTATTCTAGCTTTATATCAAAATTTATTTATTGTAGTGGTTTATCTATGAATAGTCAACTATCCACCTAAATCCAAAATACAAGAACAGTAAACAATAAACAACAAAATCAATTGATGTGGTAGTGTGGGTTCGACTCTCATCTTGTTTTGCTATTTCTTTAATTATCCACCAACGTTGGTTCCAAAAATATGCACGAGTTAATGAAAATTATGATCATATTGTTTTTAGCTTCATATTTTACTTTTGTCTTAAGATGTATTAAGATAATATGCCTATTTTATTTCATGTTATGGAAAAATCGTTAAACCAACTAACGTTGCTTCATACTATATACCAGCTGCCTCAGTGATTCATTTTTGTGGCGAGTTCCTAAAAAATTCTTAGGATGTAAACAATGCAAAGGGTTGAAAAGATTTTTTTGGGGAATTCAATCCCACCAAATTTACAAGAAAATAATATTTCTCGATCATTCTCTATACCAATCTACAGTTACTGAAGTAATTTACAAGAAAACAATATTTCTCGATCATTTTCTGGATAGATTAGTCACTTCAGTACTTTCATCCAAAATAACATGGATAGATTAGTCACTTTATTATTTAAGCGTTTTTAAAACCCGAAACTCTTCTATTATAGCATTTGACACCCCCTTTCTCCCGTCACTTACATTCTTGGCTCAATTCTCTTGAACCCTTAAACATCCACTGATCCATAGTTTCGTACCATCTCCACTACCATCACCATCATACATTAAACCACCCCAACGTAGACATAAACTAGCCAACTCGGTTGACACCCATCCCCATCTCCCAACTCAGGGATACACATATTAAGGAAAAGAATGTGGATGGTTCACAAAAAAATGCTGCCATATAAAGTATGGCAACAGAGAACATAAGAATGTGATGGTTCACAAAAAAATGTGCCATCTAAAGTATGGCAACAGAGAAGATATAAAGTACTGGGTTGTTAATTGATTTTTCTCAGCTCATTTGAAGTGATAGTAGCCTCTGATTTGCCATTTCCATTATGTATGTTTTAGCAGTAGTTTGAGTTTCAGTTCAACTGAAATTGATGCATTATATACGAAGTACGGAGTATATATTTTCTTTGCAGTTTTACTTTAATCTATAAAACCTAAGAGCTATTATAACAAGATTTGATCATTGGGCTGCTAATTGATAGTTTCTCAGCTCATTTGAAGTATGAGTTTCTGATTTTTCTCATTCTTTCTATTTTAGTTGTTGATTGAGTTTTAGTACAATTGAAATCTTATTTAATCTGTAGAACCTCAATGTTGGAGAAAATTAAGGTAAGAATGTAAATGAGGAAAGAAAGAGGATGTCAACTGCTCTAATAAAAGTGTTTTGAGTTATTAAGAATGCTTAAACAATAAAGTGACTAAATTGCCCTCGCTATTTTGGACGTAAGTACTAAAATGATACTGTTTAGGAACATCAATGATTGAAACAGGAGGATTTTAAACATCAGTGATCGAAGTGGTTTTTTTTTTAAATCGTTAGTAATGTCCAAACCCATTAACCCAAAAAAAATTATCCAACATTCAAATCAAAAGCTAAGACAATTTCTTCTGATAAAATGAACTAGAATGAACATGCACCTAGGCCACACGCGTTCTTTTTATCCTTTCCAATGCTCCTAGATGTGCATCAGCCTCTTTACCATTAGGTGCAGCTTCACGTTTCCCTTCTCCCTCTTCACCATTCTCATCTCTCTTCCGCACCAAACCTCCGAAAACTGCATCAGGGACATCTCGTTGTGCTATTTCAACTTTATCATCCTCTTCAGAGTCACTGTCCTCAGGTAATTCGATGTCTTCTGTATTTGCTTGGTTCCTTTGGTTTCCATTAGTTTGTGATTCCGGACCAGCACTAACAAACCCTAACTTTCGGGTAGTCTCATTGTTGGTAGTGTCAGTAGCTGAAGGTGCTAATTGCCTTTCCAAAGCTGCCATATCGTCATCCTTAACCCCAGCTTTCTTCAATGCATCTTTGGCTTCCTCGAGGGTCTGTACCTGATCCTTTTGCATTAAATACTCCGGCAAAATGAAGTGCGTCTGTCGAAAAAATTATGATAGTTAGAGTAGGAGACTGGTCATGGTCAAAATGCCCAGTACAAATATAGAAGAGTTTGCAAAAAGTCTTTTAGCTTTCATGATAAGAATAGTAACATGTCAAATGCAAAATTTAAATTCTGAGGAATCAACATTTTTTTTTGTAATACAGCATTGTAAGATAACTTAATTCTAATTAAACAAGTAAAGACATCAGTTCTGTCCTAGTACTTATGAAAACAAAATAGAAGACTTACTTGGCTATAACTTGCAGAAACACTTCTTTTGACTCGAAGCATTTCACGGAAAGTGTCTTCATTACCATGCTGCACTTCAAACTCATGCCACTTTGTCCAGAAGTCAGGATCTGACCTAGGATCAGCAAACTGGGATGAATGCTTGTACAGTGCACGGGCACGATCTATTTCACCCAAGCTCTTTTCAAGCTCAGCATATTTAATACACATGACTTTCACATCTTTGTCAGGAAGCCCTGACTCGATTGCCTGTTCATAAATTTCCCTAGTTTTCGGAATACCAAATATTTCAGCTGCACGAGCTATGTATATCTCATACATGCTCAATTTCTCATTGGCTGGGACAGCTTTCGTGGCCTGATCATATACCCTCATGGCACGCTTAGCAAGGCCAAAGTCCTCCTCGAGTTTAGCGTATTGCAGATATAGTGGTTTAACGGATTCTGCAGGAGCCTGAAACAATTTGAATGTACAGTAAGATTTATGAGATGATGAAACAAAAGGGCAGATAAATTACTATTGATGGCGTAGAATGCTTTTAAAACTCAGCATAAGAACAGTACCAGTACCACTATGAACACTCTGTTTCCTGTCAACTCTGATTAGTTACACTATTATATCCATAATTAAAAATTAAATATACATTCTGGTGAAAAATAAATTGGTCAACTAATAGGTGGCAAAATTGTATTACTGCATTTGAATTAAGGGTAAACTTGAAAATAAATAGGGATACAATAAGGAAATAGCTCATGATTCTGCAACAAACTAAAATATCAAGTAGCTCATTTAATTTAGAACAGAGGAAGTACAAGATTGCTCATCAGTAATTTCACTTGCCTAAGGTCTATCCCTTAACATCAAGATTATTACAGTCGTGCATAAACTACTTAACTCCAATAACCAGCTGCCCTTCAAGTTTGTATGAAGTTTGATTGAACATTTAAGAAAAAACATCAACTAGCCATATTATGGTGCTCGAGACAACTTATGAGGCCATGTATTGATTAAAATAGAAGAAGGATGACCAAACAAATTCCGAACTCAAATATCATACACAATGATAAAAAGAACAGGTAACATATTTAAATAGTTTGTGAAGTAAAACATGGTCACAGGCAGAAACGGTTATGATTGAAAGAACTGAATTTCTGATTCACCGATTTTTTGCAGTTGGGATGACATAAAACTAGATAAAAATTTTATCACAAGAATAAGAATGAGGAATGCCAAACATTCATTAACAAGAAAGATATCCATAGAGAATGTTGTACCACTTCTACAGCGTTCTCAAAGAGCTCACGTGCGCGTTCCAGTTTTGACTTCCCGTATCTTTTGACAAATTTTGACAGATAAGTGATCCATATATCCTTTACATGAGGGTATTTAAAGATCTTGACCCCTCTCTCGTACACTTTAAAAGCATCTTCGAAGTATTTTTTACTCTGGACGGAACAAGGACAAAAGATCAGTCCTTGGTCGTTTAAAGATGTACATAGACATCAGGAAGAAGGTGCAGATATAACTGATTTCATACCTCTAAAAGCATTGCATAATTAATTATAATTTGAGGTGTGGCTATTTTCAAGTCCAATATTCTCTCATAAACTTCACGTGTAGATTCCAGTGTCCCCATGCCTTCCTCCAAGTCCACATAGAGGGTCCACAGTCTGAGCGATCTGTGAATCTTCATCTGCACAGGTTCATTGCCTTCTGCCGCAACTGCATAATCGACATTCAATATGAAAATTAGGTTCATATCTCAATCGCATAAAACTGTTGCTCAGAAATTTTGAAGTTCTCAATCGTGAAATTTGCAACAGAAGAAACATAAGGAAACACCAACTAATGAGGCTTCTAAGAGTAAGGTGTACAGAGACACTATATCTGAACAAGTGTATACATAAATAAAAATGTTGGACAGAACAATAATATAATCTTGATTTATCCAAGAACATCCTCACAAGTAGCAAATATGCAAAACATAAAAGTTCACTAAAAGAAGCCACTTACAGCTACAAAATATTGAAATTTACGGTTAATGAAAAAGGAACTAGTAATGACTTGTAGTAATGTGAAATAAGAAAGAATCAATTAAAAAACTGTCTTAATGTACATTTTAAAAATTAATACGAGTATGGAACCAGCAACAACATTCAATCATCTCAGTTATAGACTTAGTTGAACATGAAGGAAATGATCAGTAGTATACCACCATCCACCATCCATATAATACAACAGGGGAACCACTAAATAATATGGTTGATGTAAGAAAAAAAAAGGTAACTACAGTTTTCTGAACTTACTTGTAGCAGATCCAGCAAAATTCTACTACAACCCCTGTTTTACTTTTTAGGGTAGTATCAGTATATGCTCGTTGTCATATTTTTTTTATGTCCTCATTTATTTCTCGTATTATCCTTCACCATTTGTAAAACAGCTACCAAAATGGTCAGAATATACCACTAGAGTATTAAAATTGAAGGTACATATTTCGAAAGGCTATTGCCATTTTAAATTCCATATCAAAAAAGACTTAAGAGTGTCAATAAGCTGTACTGATGGAATATTATAATACAGAGTAGTAGAAAATTTTGCAATCCCACTAGATAAAAAAAATTGTGCATTGTGGAAATAACATCAGCAATAAAAGAAAACAATGCCATAATGTAAGAGTCAGGATACCTCTGCGTTTGACCTCAAGTGATGGCTCTGCAGTGGCACGCCTCATAAGCTCAAGTGCACTATCAAAATTGTTGTGCCGAAGCTCCATTTCAGCCCATTCACACCACACACTAGCTAGATGATCTACGGCTTTGTAATTAACTTGCACAGCCTTATCAAAAATCACTCTTGCATTTCCTATATCGTTGTGATTCTCATACAATTTTGCAAATGCAACCCATAAAGTATGCGGCTTTCCAACGGCCTTCATTGGGTCAACAGTCCTCACAGCCTCGGTATAAGTTAAAATCTGTTTGGTGGGATTTCCCTGGAACAATTTAACTCTTCTATGCCATTGCTCCACATTATGAGGATTCTGTCTAAGAAGCACACTGTTAGCCAGTTCTGGCCTCCTATCCATCAAATACTCCAATCGTGCCAACCTCAAATCAACATCCTTATCATCACATAACCAGAACTTCTCGAGCTTCTTCTGCAACTTTACCACATCCAACCGATCATCCTGCTCTTGCTGTTCCTCACCATCCCGCACTTCATTACTCTCCTCGAAATCGTCCTCATCCTCCTCCTCACTCTCATCCATGTCCTCCATCTTCAAAGCCAACATACTCTCCTCAAATTGTGAATAAGCATCGAAAATCACGCTAAAGTCCCTAACCGTGACCACAGTTGTCATGCCTTCCTCAAAAACATCTCTAGCCTTCTCCACCAATCGCCTTCTAATGTAATAGTCAGCCAGCGAAGTCCACAACCGTCCCACTTCATCGGTAAACTTCTTAATCCCACCCCTTATAATAGCATCCACATTCAACCCCGTGATCACATCAGCGTGCTGAGTAAGCAAATCACACAACTCAAGCCAAAGCCTATGCTTCGTCTTCCCCTTAATTGAATAAAACTGATCGTCATTCAAAACCCCCGCTAACCTCTCAGCCGCCTCCTGCCACCTCTCCGAATTCAACAAAAACTCAATAAAATCCTCAATGTGACTAGGATCATACATCAAATACCGCCTATAAACCCTAAAAGACGTGTCAATCGGGACCCCCTTCTGCGAAACGAACACCAAATACGGATCCCAAATCCTATCATGTTGAGTCACAGGCAACGCGCACAACGCCCGATCAAACGTCCTCCGCGACCTAGTCAAAATCCGCTGCTCGGTTAAGGACACCAAATACATAATCCAAATCCTAGGCATCTTATGCATAGTAACTAAAGCACGCTCGAAAGTATTATTCAAAGTCTGATACTGAGAATGAGAAATGGGCAGGTTTCGACAAACCTCGAGACGCTCACGTAAGTAAGCGTGCCAAAGCTTATAGCTTCCGGGCAGGGCTTTTAGAGCCCGTTCGTAAATTATGCTCCGTTTACGAAACGGGGCATTTGAAAGAGCGATTAAATATCGCCACCATAATTTTAAGCTGAAGGGGTTGCGGAGAATCTCTTCTTCGTAAAGAAGGTCGTCTTGAGATGGGTAGAGTTCAGCAGGGATTGAAGAAGACATTGTTTTTTTTTTGTTCAGATGGGTAGATTTAGGGTTTTGATGCAATATGTTGCCGAGTAGATATGCTCCGCATCGAAACAGTAAATGAAACAGTAAAATGAAGATGAAGGGAATTAACAAACACGCTCCATGTTCGTTAAAAACAAATAATCATCAATATATTTGATTAGAAAAGCAAGCGAATTATCTTTCATGATTGTAAAGTAACGAATGAATTAAACATAAAAAAACAAACAAAAGAATAAATGGTTGAATATGAAACAACCATAAGACTTGTTCGTTTGTTAAAGCTACAACGTGGAATGAAATCCGACAACAACTGCAACACGTAAAAAGTAAATTGTTAGTTTGTCGTCGAAACGTGCAAAAAAAAAAATCAGTACGAAAATGTGGTCTTTATTGATATTGAATCAATCACTAACTGATACGTTGTGAAATTTTGTTGGAATATTTCCACAGGCTGAAAATGATAGTGGTTTTGATGTCTCGTTTGTTCGAGTCGAGCTTAGTAATAATATTCAGCAGGTCGAAACAGTGTAATTTGGTAGTGGACCATTGGTTTGAACTTGTAGTCACACATTTCCGTTATCTAAGTTTTGGCCGCTTCCCGCTGTCAGCGTAGGTTGTTGAACCGGGTGTGCTTCCTCGTACTCGTCAAAGGATCTCGGGTATTTCTTACGAATTTCATGACTTAACTGCCTTCGGATCGAGCCACTAACACCCCGCTCTCGAATATTCCGATCAACTCCTTGTCCACGATTGACCATCTGTAACATAAAATTGAACAATAATTTCGAAATTATTGAAACACCAATTAACATAATTGAGAAATATTAACATGAAATCATCTTTGTTACAACTTGTTGATTGATCTAAGCGAAGAAAAAATTGAGATACGATGGAGAAGAAACGAATATTTGCCTACAATTTAAGAAATATTAACAACAATTTAAAAAATATTAACAACAAAATGATTTGAGAAATATTAACAACAATATTACTATCATATTTAACAATAATTTCGAAATTACACATTAATTATCAAAGAAAATCGATTTTGGAATAAACTCGCTTCTTTCTTAACAAACATTGTATTAATTCGCTTGTTTTAATTCAGGCATTTGAACAATTCGCTTATTTTGTTATAAACATAGATCGAATTTGTTCGTTCACTAACAAACATGGCTTGAATTAAGCCTCTTTTATACTTGATCATAACCGATTTTAAAAATAATTTTAGCATGCTTTTTCTTTAATCCTAATCTCAACATTAATTTAAAATGTATAAAGTTAGTCAACGAAATGATATACTTAAAGAAATCTATTAAGTTCTCGATTAATAAATTCGTTACTTCATAATAAACATAAATAGAAAAGTTCATATTGTAATAAACAAAGAAATGAATTAAGCATTACGCAGCAATCATGCATTCAATTAGTTTTAGCACCTGATAATCATGACATCAATTAGCTAGTTACACAACAATCATGGCTTGGATAAGCTAGTTTCATAACAATCATTTCTTTAATATAAAGTTAGTAAATGAAATGGTACTTACTTGTTGATTGATCACGACCAAAAATTGAGATAAGATGGAGAAGAAACGAATAATTGAGTTTTAGGTAGTACCAATTTAAGAAACATAAACAACGATTTAATAAATATTAATAACAAAATAATTTCATAAGAACAAACGATCACGGGTTATCGCGGTTGTTTTGTTAATAAATGGGTGGCATTGTAACTTCGGATGCATGTCGACCATGTAATAACTTTCCGTTACGCCCTAAGCAATTTTATTAAATTATATTTATCGATTCGATTGGTGGGACAGGAGATGATATCGATAATTTCGAATAGTATCGATACTCGGGGGCAGTATGAATAATTATTAATATATGCAGGGAATAACACATTTTATGATGGATTTCATTAAAATTTTTATGCCAAAAGTGGAGAAAATAAAATCGCTGACAACGTCACTTGCTTTTTCACTTTAAATATCACCCCGATCTTATCCACTATTAAATAAATCTTCATCCGAAACATCCTTTTCAATTGTTTGGCGAGATTCACCACGAAAGTTTGAAGCTTTGTGATCGCTTTAAGTTTTTGGAAGGTTGGCTTTTAGTTGACTTTTTGGTTTTGAATTTTAAAAGTTTTAAATGGTGTAGAAGTATCCTCTAGGCTTGAATTATGTGTTTGGTAGTGATTATCATTGATTTTAGGGGTTAAAATGTGTTGATTGGGTTAGTTGACTTTTAGGTTGACTTTTCTAAATTTTGACATTGTATTATTTATGATGTTTTAGGATCTTAATATAGTTGTTTTGGAGTATAAGTGGGATGTTTGATGTTGATTGGAAGAGAATATTATGAGTTAGGTTTTTGTAAGTGAGTGGTAATTGGGTTTTTGAATTTAAGGTTGATTATATGGATTAATTGGTTGGAATTTCGTTGTTTTTTTTAGTCGTTTTAACGCGCGTAGTAATATTTTCACCTAGAGTTGTTAAGTTGATAACTATAATTGTTGTAAGTTGGAGTAATGTTATAATAGGAACTTTCGTTGGGTTATTTTGGGAGTATAAATATGAGATAAAGTATAAGAAGTAAGAAGGCTATATTACTAGTTGTATATTATAAGTAGTAATTATAATTTTGAATGCTTGTTTAGGCGTTGATCGTGGGAAGATTCGTTGTTGTGATTGCGTGGAGCTTATATACTAGGTGAGGTGAGTAGTTATCACCCTTTGGTGTATATATGTATTTACTTTAATTGTGTATGATATTGTTTGTGTGATGCAAGGACTTATATATGTGAATATTATTGATTGTGATTGATATTTGAGCATGCTATTAGAGATGTTTAGTTGGAATCATAGGTGATTTCGGATGTGTTTAGTCGAGTTTTGAGGTGTAGAGAACTTTCGAGGTGATTTGACTTTTGATATTTAAGATGGGATTGTTGGATGATTTGAGTATCAATTACTAACCGTAGGAAATGATTGTAAGATAAGGATCGTTCGGTTGTTATTGTCTCGTGCCGGTGCGAGTGTGTTGTGCCTCGTACTTGATGCGGATGTGTTGTTAACTTCGCGAGGTTGAGGTTGTTTATATGCGGCGTTAGTGGTAGAAATTTGGATATGTTGAGTTGGTTGAGTTGTATATTGTGGATGTTGGCTGCTTTTCAGGTATAGTTGAGAGATTGGAGATATGATTGATATTTAGAATTGTGGTATCTGTTTGGACTTTCGTGGTTATAGTTCGTATGGATTACTGATTTATATCTTTGGTTGGATTCTTTATTGAGACATCTTTATTCACGATATGTTGTTCGTAATGGAATGTATGATTTTTACATGAGATTGATTTCCTTATTGAGACCTTAGATTGTATTATGTTATAGCGTGTATAAAGATTCCTAGAAATCGTAAATTCTGACCTTGATATGTATGCTCTTTTTTATTATTGGAAGTTTATCTTGAATATATATATATATATATATATATATATATATATACTATATATATATATATATATATATATATATGACTTCTAACTATATTTTACCATTTCTTTGTTTGTGGACTAAGTTCCGCCTGTGATAAGTATTCATAAAACTTCGCGACTTCTGACACAATGTCGTCTTGGCGGCATGATTTTTCGTGTCGGGTTGGCGGCTTGCCGAATTTGACATCTTCGTCTTGTTTGTCTGCGATAGTGGTTTGGAGCTTAGGTGAGCGGCCGGGTGACAGATTATCCTCGCGATGCTTACATGCAGCAGTTGTTAACTACGTTTTTAGTCGTAATACATCGTGTGGTATTGGATCTGGTGGTGATTTATTAAATGTATTTTGTAAGCCCGATGTAAAGTATTTTGGGGAGTTTATGTTTTATGGATTGACTTGTGTGATTAGGTATCGCCACGATGGATCGTTTTATTTAAAACCGTCTTTTCAGGACTTTTATTGTGAAATTTCGATTTGTTTAAAAATAGGTTGTCTTTAAAAATGAGTCATCCATCGATTTGGTGACTCTGGTGTTCAGGATCGTGATATTTCTACGACCTGGGCGGGTCGTTACAGTTTTGGTATCAGAGCCTAGGTTTCAGATTCTTTGAGTTATCTGTGTGGTTGTGTGTCTATCTGAATTTTCTTCCTTGAGTTGCTTTGGATTGTGTCTTTTCTTACGGTATGTAGACTATGAGGATGCCACGAGCCAGCGTGGAGCGGCTCGTGCTATGAGAGGCGCTCGGGGTAGACCGAGAGGTCTTGGGAGGTAGAGACGGGCGAGGAGGCGAGGCTGGTAGAGGCCATAAATGGCGATGGTAGCGGTGTGGACGAGGGGTTCGGGGTATATCGGTTGGCCATCTTGTTGAGGATGGTAGGCCTTGGAGAGAGTATCTGCGGGGCCCGTATATGGCGTATGAGGAGGTTGATTTTTTCGGAGAGCGAAACTCTTTTGTCGGTTTTAGAAGAGGGATCTCGGTTTCGGGTTGTTCCTGAGTTGAGGCTATAGAGTCTATAAGAGATATGAAGACTATGTAGAGCCGATGGAGTATCGAAGGTGAGCTAGGATGAAGTTAAGCTACATATAAGGCTTGGCAGTCTTCCAATGATTGAGTGGGAGGAATCTGGTCTGTCATTGGCCTTCTTCGGAGAGAGCCATGTTTTTGGGAGGCCGGTTTGTAGAACTTTTCAGGAATCTTGTGTTTGGATACTCGTATGGCGATGGAGAGAGAGTTGATTTCTACATTTCGAGAATGCAGTCGGTGGAGGAGGGTATGAAAGAGGCGGTTGGTGACATGTGCCGGTTACTTTCACGATGTAGACCCGGCCAGGCCGAAGAAGATCGTGGGTTAGAGATGGATTGACATGGGAGATACGTCACCAGATTTCTTTGATGGCTGTCACTTAGTTTCCGTGCGATGAAAATCTGTGAATATGGAGATGGAGTTGGCGGAACCTGAGGCGAGTGGGGTAAAGAGGAGTCGACCAGAGGCATTCAGTCCAGGTGGGTCTTCTAGTTCAGTTCGGAGGCGGGCCGAGACGGCGAGTCGCCCCAACGAGTTATTTGATACTCGAAATCGGTTCATCAGGGATTCTTCGCGGCTCATTTTTCGCGTGGATACCCTTGAGATCTAGAGGTGGGTTTTAGGGTGGTATTCACGGGATTCGAGGAGGAAGGCTGTCGAATTTGTTTTCGATGTGGTCGGGTTGGAGCACGAGGGATGCGGGACTCTCTTGGGAGAGGGGAGGCGATATGCTTTCGTTGTGAGCGGTAGGCGTAGCGAGAAGGATTGTACCTACTTTCGTAGGAGATGTGGTGCTAGTACTTCTCTGTATTTAGTTCAGCCATGCAGTGGCCGGTTATCGGAGAGGGCCGTGGTGGGCGTTTTTGGAGGCCGTGGAAACGGGGCCAGTGGGGTGGCGGGTGGCGGCCGGAGGCGGAGTTGGGCGAGGCGGATTCGTATAGATTTACCCGTGAGGCGCCCAGGATCTCCCGGGGTGGTGACGGTGCTCTGTGCTTGTGTGATATTGAGGCGAGAGTATTATTTGATTATGGGCCTCTTCCGTTCTTTTGTTTCTCGGAGTTTGGCTAACCTTCGTGTTGTAGTGCTGCTGGTCCACTTGATATTATGGCGGTAGGGAGGTCGGTGGAGGTCCCTTGGGTATATAGGGATTGTCCTTTGGGTGTATGTGGTCAGTTGTTACCTGTAGATTTACTTCCATTTGAGCTGGTAGATTTTGATCTTATTTTGGGTATGGATTGGTTGGGGAAACATCATGTTGTGATTGATTGCCACCGGAAGGAGATTACGCCCCGTGGTCAGGAATCGGAGCGTCCGTTTCGTGGAGACGGGGGAAGATTCTACCTTGAGTTTTATATCGACACTTGAGGGTAGAAGGTTGATGAAGAAAGGTTTGTGTTAGGGTTTTACGGGCTACGTGATTGATCTGAAGAAAGAAGAGAGCAAATTGGAGGATGTTCGGGTTGTCAGAGAGTTCGTAGATGTTTTTTTTGAGGAATTACTAGGGTTGCCGCCAGAGAGAGAGAGATCGAGTTTTCTATTAAGGTTGTTCCCCGTCTGGCGCCCAATTTACATTCCGCCATAGCGAATGGCCCCAGCCGAGTTGCAGGAGTTGAGGACTCAGTTACAGTTGTTGGATAAAGGAGTTAAATCGGACGAGTGTATCTCAAGTGGGAGGTGCATGGGATGGTTGTTGTAAAGAAGAAAGATGGTTCGATGAGGCTATGCTTTGAATATAGGCGGAGTTGAACAAAAGAATTGATGATTTGTTGTCAATTTGAGAAGGATGTAAAGTGTTCTGAATTGATTTGAGGTCGGTTATCACCGGTTGAGTTAAGGAGGGTGATATTCGAAGTCGGCTTCAGATCTCGATATGAGCACGTACCGATTCATGGTGATGCCGTTTGGGTTGAAACAAATACACCGGCGGCATTTATGGATTTGATGAATCTGGTGATGCAGAGATTATACGGATAAATTTGTTCTTGTATTCATCGATGACATTACGATATATTCGGCGAAGAAGAGGGCGTAGAGGCGTTGCGGATAAGTATTGGAGAACTTTGAGGGAAGCGTATGATGATATGCCAAGTTTTCTAAGTGCAAGTTCTGGTTGGCGAAGGTGCAATTCTTGGGCCATGTTATTTCTGGTGAGGGTATTTGTGTTGATCCTCAGAAGGTGGAGGCCGTGAATAGTGGGAGCGTCCAGAGTGTGGCCCAAAGTGAGGGGTTCTTGGGGTTAGCTAGTTACTACAGGAAGTTTATCAGGGACTTCTCTTTGATTAGACTCCGATGACTATGTTGACTAGAAGGGTGTTCCACTTTTATTTGGGATGATGATTCTGCGAGAAGCCCATTTTGAATGTTGAAGGAAAAAATTATTATTGCTCCGATATTAATATTACCGTCACGGATCGGAAGGTTATGTAATTTATAAGCGATACTTTGCTGGGATTGGGATGTGTTTGATGCGAGAATTGGAAGGTGATTGCTTATGCTTCTCGACAAGCTAACGGAATCACGAGAAAAATTACCCGACTGTGATCTTGAGTTGGTATGATAATCTTTCTTGTGAAATTGTGGAAACCATTATTTGTATGGTGTTAAATGCCAAATTTTCACCGACCACAAGAGTTTGAAGTATCTTCCGACGCAAAGGGAATTGAATTTGAGGCAGAGAAGGTGGATGGAGTTCATTAGTGACTATGATGTGACTATTGAGTATCACCCGGGAAAGGCAAATGTGGTGGGCGATCACGGCGGTAGAAAGGAGGAGAAACAAGCGATCGATAGTGGAGATATAGAAGTAGTGAGAGTACGACCTTAATGTTGGTAGCGATGGTGAAATAATTGCTCATATGAGAGTTCGGCCAGTACTCTTGGATCGAATCTTGGAGTTGCAGCAGCGAGATGAGAGGCTACAGAATATCAGTAGGGAAGTGAGGAATGGGGACAGAGTAGATTTCACGGTTGACGAGAGTGGAGCTCTGAGGATGGATGGCAGGTTATGTGTACCGTATTCTGATGAGTTGAAGAAAGAGATTCTTGATGAGGCTCATAATGCTTCTTATAGCATGCATCACAGTATACGAAGATGTATAGAGGTTGAGGTTGACTTACTAGTGGCGGGGAATGAAGAGAAAAATCGCGAGTTAGGTAGCGGCTGATTTGGTTTGTCGGCAAGTGAAGGCGGAGAATAGACATCTGCGAGGATTGTAGACTCTTTCCTATTCTGAGTAGGCGTGGGAGAATATTACCGTGGACTTTGTATTTGGGCTTCCTAGGTCGTTGGCGACATGATGGGATACGGGTGATTGTGGATGGTACAATCGAAGTCGGCTCATTTTAACTACCTATTAGATCCTGTGATGGGCTGAGAAGCTAGCGATGACTTATGTTGATCACGTGTGACATTGCATGGGGTTCGGTGTCGATCATTCGACAGCGATCGCGAATTTAATTCGAGATGCGGAGGGGGTTTCGGGAGGCGTTAGGGACTAGAGTGGAGTTAGTCACATCTTTTCATCTTGGAAGTTGAGTACATCTTTTTCATCAAAAAGATGGGCAATCACAGAAGGACAATTCGGACATTGGAGGATATGCTTCGTTCTTGTGTTCTGAGTTTCTCCGGGAGTTGGGACGATGAGTTGCCCAAGGGATGGGTTAAACCTCATGCAGCTTTAATACTAGCATTGAAATGGCACCTTTTTGAGGGGCGAAGTATCGGACTCTGTTTACATTTGGAATGAGGTGGGAGAAGAAGAAGGTATGGTTAAGGTTGGTTGAGAGGTCAGTGGAGCGGACGAGGTTGATCTGGTAAGCAGGGATAGGCGGGGAAGAAGTATGCCGATCGTCGCAGAGTAGACTTATCTTTCGAGGTTGGTGACCGTGTGTTCTTGAAGATATCTCCGTGGAAGGGTGTGATGCGATTTGGGAGGAAAGGAAAGTTGAGTCCTCGTTATATTGGACCGTTCGAGATCTTGGGGAAAGTTGGACCCGTGGCTTATCGTTTGGCGTTGCCTCCGAGTTTGGATAGGATTCATAATGTGTTCCATGTATCTTGCCTGAGGAAGTATATCCCTGATGAGTCGCACATTCTTAGCTCGCTACCGGTGGAGCTTGAGGAGGACCTGAGTTTGAGGAGAAGGCTGAGGTGGAAATTTTGGACGGAAGGAGGAAGGTGTTGAGGAATAAAGGTGGTGGCCTTAGTGAATGTTTGTGGAGGAATCCCAGCCCAGCGTGGAAGAGCGACTTGGGAGCTCGAGGATGACATGGTCGATACCGCATGACGTTATTCGCGTAGAAGGTTAGTTATGATTATTTTGGTTTTCCTTTGGGTGGTTTGAGAGTCCCCGTTAGTTTGTTACGTGATGCATTAAGTTGAGAATTTGAGGCAAAATTCTAATTAGGTGGGTAGGTGTAATAACCGTTACGCCTAAGATTTTATTAAATTATATTTATCGATCGGTGGTGGGACACAGATGATATCGATAATTTGGCGGAATAGTATCGATATGCTCGAGACGATTATGAATGAGTAGTAATATATGCCTCGAGGGAATAACATATTGTCGTTTTCATTAAAATTTTATGCCAAAAAGTGGAGAAATAAAGCGCAACCAAAGCGGCACATAACTTTTTCCTTTAAATATCTCCTTGCGACCTTATCCGCTATTAAATACAAATGCTTAAATCAAAACCGTCCACTTTTCCACATGGTTTGGCCGAGATTCACACTACCGCTTTACGTTTGAATAATTTTCTTCCGTTTCTTCAGTGCTTTTGGAACACAAGACATTAAAAGTTGATTTTCATGCTTTACCGTCTGAATTACATACTTTCATTAAAGGTAAGAAAGTTTGAAGCTTTGTGATATTTTCTTAAGTTTTTGGAGAGGTTGACTTTAGTTGACCTTTTTGGTTTTAATTTTGAATTTTGAAAGTTGTAAATGGTATAGAAGTATCCTCTAGGCTTGAATTATGTGATTGGTAGTGATTATAATTGATTTTAGGGATTAAAATGTGTTGATTGGGTTAGTTGACTTTTAGGTTGACTTTTCTATACATTATATTATGATGTTTTGGGATGCTTAATATAGTTGTTATGGAGTATAAAGAATTGGGATGTTTGAAGTTGATTAGAATAGAATATTATGAGTTAGGTTTTTGTAAGTGAGTGGTAATTGGGGTTTTTGAATTTAAGGAGTTGATTATATGGATTAATAGGGACGTTACAGGTCCCACTAAGTTTTATCTTAATTGTCAACTTTTATTGCTTGATTGATTCTTGAGAACTTTAAATTAGTTGTTCTTGAGTTGAAATTACGCGTTTGGATGAGTAATTTGTGACATTTTAGGGACGTTTACTTTTTGGAATTTAGTTTTGACTTCGGGTTTTTGAGGTTTAATATCATATATAATTATTATCTAGGCTTAGATTATAGTATAGGAGATGATAATGTCGATTCTTGGGGTTGAAAAAGTGTTGGTAAGTTAGGTTGACTTTTGCGTTGACTTCGAGGGGTTGACTTTTTTGAAATGTCTTAAAATGATATTAAGTATGTTCTTGGATCCTTATTATAGTTGTTTTAGAGGTGAAATTGTGGTTTGCAAGTTTGTTGGATGAATATATGTTGAAATTAGTTTTTATTAGTTTTTGAGTAGTAGTTGGGTTTTGGGATTAGAGGTTGTTAGAAATGGGTTTAATTAGTTGGAAAAGTTAATAATTGGGATTGATTAGAATTGTTTAAGGTGTTAGTATTTGGGTTAGTGTGAGGGCCGAAAGTTTAGGAGTTTGGGGTTAGTGGAATTTTGTCGTTTAGTTCATCGTTGAAGTTTAACTAGTAATATTTCACCTAAAGTGGCTAATGGGTACTAAAAGTTGCTAAAAGATAATTTATAACAAAATTAGTAGTAATTGTACTTTCGGTGTTTTGTTTAGACTCGGAACGCGGGAAAGGCTTGCGGATCGATTAGTAACCCCGGGGCGTGAGTGAGTCTTGTAAAGGTGGGGATTTATCACTCGTTTGATAACATTATTTACGTTTGAGTAAATCTTTAGTAAATAGATATGTGTGATTATGTACTTGTATTATGAACTTATGCATTAGTGTAGTTAATGAAATTGTGAAATTGTGAAATGTTGAGTTGTATGATGGTTGTGTTAGATACATTATGGTAGTAGGTTCTATATGGAATTGTTGACTTGAGTATATTATGGCTGCTACATTGAGAATGTTGTGTGATTGTTGCTTTGTTGTTCTATCTGGGTTGTTATAGTTGTTGTAATGTTGGTTGAGTCATGTGTGGTTGCGTTTTGTCGTGGTTGGTATGTTTGGTGTGATGTTGATTGTTGGTCGTGTTTTGTTTCATATAGAGAGTGAGTCGTAGCGTTTAGGATAATGGGCATGTTGGAGTGGCGTAGAGGTCGTTTGTACGGATGGGGTGTGTTTTTATGATATTGTATGGGTGTCCCGAAGGGTGGCGCAGGAAAAAGGATATGATATTCTATGGGTGAGCCTGCCGGGAAAAGGATATGATATTATGTTATGTTACGTGGGTGAGCCCGCCGGAAAGGGAAACGACATTATATAAATGTCGGATAAGGTTATTGTGTGCATTGTCTTGCATTGTGTTGACATTGGGTGGATGTCACTGCGTCTGAAATGTCGATAATGTCGTAGTGCTTGTTATGCGGAGTTACGTTATCTTGTTATTGTGTTTTTTAAGCTGTTGTATTGGAGAACATGTGTTTTTTCTCGGCGATTATATGACATGCTATCTCTGGGTATATCATGTAGAATCACGTAAGTTGAGTCCTTTAAAATGTGTATATGTTGATGATGGTTATTACTATTGTGACGCTATGAATACGTAGTTTTATTCTTTTACCTTATATATACATATACTCTATCGCTACGTCTTTATCTCTTGTTGTGTATCTCATTCGGATGTGGGTAAGTTACCACCGAATTTGATACGTTTCAGTAGGCTAATCGGCTTTACCGCTGACCTCGGGCCGGCGGTGCCGCTACCCAAGCGGTTGAGTCGTGAGTGTCGGTGATTTTACTTAGGTGAGAGGCAGGTGTGGCCCAGGATCTTTTTCGCTGACCATCTTTTATTCTCACTGTTTTCTTATGTACTTTCGAATTTAAGTATTTTTTGTTTAAAACGTTGAAATGTATCAACTATTTTATGGAGTATCTTGGTTTTGGAATTTCTATGAGGTTGCATTTTGGATTTGTTTAGATGATGCCACGATGGTTAAAGTTTGTATGGAAACGTTTTGGGCTTTCGAACTATTTTACTTTTATCAAACTACCAGGTTCTCGATTTTCAAAGCGGGTTATTTTTGCGTCAACCATCATATGGTAACTTTCGGATATACGGGTTGATAACGACTCACGACCTCGAGGCGTGCGACTCGAGGCGGATCGTTCTGATACAATTGTTATAGATTAATTTTCAAAAAAATACATTACATATTTATATTTAACCCTCTTTTCTTGATGCGATTCTTGTTTTGATCGCGATAAAAAAAATCATTCCCCAAGAAAATAATTATGCTAGGGGTGGGGATACTAAGCATGAGTCAAATAATGCGAGATGGTGCGACAATATTTGGATTGATATGTTATCTGTCGAATCACTGACAATATAACAATAGGCGGATTTTGTGTAGCTCTTAATCAGCAAGTGGCTTCTCGATTTCTCTCTTTGCGTCATTAATCACTTAATCCTTTGCAAAATGGAGTTGGACTTTATTTTTTCATTACATATTTTTTCTTGTCGACACCTACAGCGAAAATAAATAGAATCGCGTCTGAGAAGAAATCGCCGTAATAATACTAGCCATGGATGAGGCGTTTAGTATGAAACTAAACTCCAGCGACATCGATGACCAATATGCGGATTAAGGATGAAATTTTAGTCATATTTATATTTAATCCCACTAAATTATTAAAAATAAATATATATCAAATTATGATAAATTTAAAGAAAAATTTAAGCTAAATTATTTAAAAATGTTAAAATGTAAATATATCAAATAAAATAAAATTATTTTTAAGGATTAAAAATGTAAATATATAAAATAAAATAAAAATGATAGTGTAAATATGGAAGGAGTATAATAGTCAATAAGATATTTTTATCTTTATATTAAAGGACTTTAATTGACAATTAAGATAAAACTTAGGGACCTAGAATATGGTAATACAAAAAATTTCGATTGACGTTCATAAAAGCTTGGGGGACACGAGCGATAGGTCACCCCTTTAAATTATTTCCTAAATAACATCCCATTTATCAAATTGTCTAAAATCACAATTAAAATCACAGCACTTTATTCTTGTACTTTCCTTCCCTGCTGGCATCGGCTTAATACGCTCCCTTTTGGCTACTCTTGCCCTCCCCCAGCTACCCGGTTTTCCTGACTGCCCAGCCCTCCCACCACTACTCGCTTCCCAACTCGCTGACCTTTTCTCCCCCCACTTCCCAGTGCCATTCTACCTTTCGCCCCTCCCTACTCCACAGATCCAGCGACCTACCCTCGCACTGCCCCAATTGCAATTTGTGAAGATAATTTTCGATTCCTTTTTGGAACTTTTGAGTAGTGCAGACAATTTATTTTCATGTTAAGAGGATGTAACAATTTATCCTCAATTATTAGTAAAAATATATATAGAATCAAACTATATCATTGTTACTACATATGGGCGCAGCAAAATCGACCTGATTACTACGAGGATTTTTCGTGTTGTGGGTTTGTACATTTTTGGTTATATTTACATTTTTTATTTTTTATTTTGTTAATAGCTTGAGATTTTTGATGTGTTGGAATATGAATTGTTGAGAAATTACAAAGTAAAATAAAATATGGCGATAATTTTTTAGGATTTTTGAAGTTATTTGTTGTGGGTTTTACTGCACGGGTATACCAGCATTTGCCCAATGTCTTACATAATGCATTATAATCAATTGGTTTATGTTCTGATACATTATGATACATTATAACCTGATATGATTTTTTTATATTGTATCATAATGTAGTATGATATGGTATAACCGTTACATCATGTATTATAATCTATTATATTATATTCTGATCGATAGCCCGTAAATGTTGTTCTTTTTAAGAGAATTTGGAAAAATAAATTATTTCAATCGATCAAAATTAAAATTGTTTATTTTAATTAATTTTTGTTATTTTATGTGTTGATTAATTCAAGAGATGTTAGAGTATATCGTGCATGTAGTTGGGGGTAGAAGTTACGTTTATATTCGAGGATTGTGTTATTTAGCAAGGGCGAGAAACTGAACCGAAAACCAAGCGAGACTCGAGCATAACTCACAGAAATATCTTGCATGACTCCACGTATTCTTATTCGTAAATCATCCAAAATCCCCGAATCCCCGTTTTCTCCTAGGAAGGCGAAACCCTGTCTTCTCTTATCTTGATTTTTTTTCAATTTTCTTGGTGGAATCTTGTTGCGATTCACTCCGTAATCTTGTTAGCCGTACCGATCATCTAGGTATGATTTCTATCTTCAAATCTTGACATTTTCAGCTATAGTTGACCATTTTTTATGAGTTTGACTTTGTGTTTACTTTTTGAATTTGAGATTTTAAGACTTTAAATGGTAGGAATGTTACATCTAAGCTTGGATATTGTGAGTAGAGGTGATTATGGTTGATTTTAGTGGTTGATATGTGTGGAAGTTTATAGTTGACTTTAGGTTGACTTTTTTCAAATCAAACTTTAGTTTCAAAAGTATGTTAATGGACTTTAATGGAGATGTTTCGGAGTATGGGTTGTGACTTTTGTGTGGTTGGTAGAGATTGTGTAATTTTAGTTTGGGTAAGTGAATAGTATTTGGGGTTTTTGGAATTTAGGTGGTTAATGATGGAT
Source organism: Lithospermum erythrorhizon (assembly GCA_019722365.1). Taxonomy (NCBI): domain Eukaryota; kingdom Viridiplantae; phylum Streptophyta; class Magnoliopsida; order Boraginales; family Boraginaceae; genus Lithospermum; species Lithospermum erythrorhizon. The sequence goes on from JADFUC010000242.1 coordinate 69,874, forward strand.
ATATTGGTTTAGAAAAGTCGATTTTGGGTTGAATAGAAGTTGTTTAAAGTGTTAGTGTTTGGAGGGTTGTGGCCGATTGGGTTGGAGAAATGTGATTCTGAATTTTGTCGTTTTATTAGTCGGTTTAACTTCAGCGTAGTTTTCTTTCACCATAAGTTATAATTGGTAACTAAAATGGTTGTTAAGTTGGATAGATAACTAAATAGAGTTATTAATATGTGAGTAGTAAGTATTAATTATATCTACCGGGTGTTTGATTAGGCGTTGATATGTAGGAAGAACACGTGGATTAATTAAGGCGGGGCCATTATTATTTGCTAGCGAGGTGAGTATTTATCTGCGGGTGTTGATTAACTCTTGATTCACGGATATGTGTGTGTATATGATTTTACGTTAAATTGTATGTTGAATATGAATTGTGGGTTGAGTTGTTGGGTTGTGTATGTGGTCTTATGAGTCGTATAGGTGTTTTTGAGGTGATGTTAGTCGTATTTGTAATAACCACTACGTATGAGCATTATTGTAATATTATTTGGGGTTAGAAGTTAAATTTATGTTAGAGTTGTGTTATTAAGCAAGACGAAACTAAACCGAAAACCGAGCGAGAAAATGCAACTCTTGAGATATATTTTTATGCGGGACAGCGAGACTTCTTATACTTATCGAGTGCGCGTAAATAAATCGCTCTCATCGTCTTCTTTTTTGCTCTTGAGTTGGCGAACCCACTCCGCCTATTTCCTTTGAAAATTTTCTTAATTTTAACATAAATTTAGCGAACTTTTGGTCTAAAATTTAAGGAGAGTTTAAAATTCTACGTTTTGAGGTAAGCAAGATCGAATCTTTTGGGGTATTTCTTGAGTTTGAGGATGTTGACTTTTTGGGATTTTAAGTTGACTTGAAGCTTTGATGTTTATTATGTTATAGAATCGACATCTGAAGCTTAGATTATCGTATAAAAGGTGATAATAATCGATTTATAGGTTGAAATTATCGAGGATTATAGTTGACTTTGTTGACTTTTTGTTGACTTTTTCTAAATGATTTTATTATGGTAGAAGTGTACTCTTGGACTTTTATTAGGGTTGTTTTGAGGTGTAAGTTATGATTTTTAGGCGATTAGAGAATGATCGGATAATATGGGTTTTGTAAGTTGAGTAGTTAATTGGATTTGAGATTAAAATGGTTAGAAAGATAGAGTGATTGATTTATTTATGTGAACGTTAGAGCTTTGAAACTAGTAATTGGAACCCAGTCAAAATGGAAGTTAGGACTTAAGTTGGAATGAGATTATAAATGGGATTTTCCGTTGGGTTATTTTGGGGAGTATAAATATGAGATTAAATATATATAGTAGAATGTTATATTACTAGTTACATTTATAAGTAGTAATTATAATTTTGAATGTTTTTTAGGCGTTGATCGCGGGATAGGTCATTTGTTGTGATTCTTGGGGAGATTTTGTTTAAATTTAGCCGAGGTGAGTATCTATCTCGCGGGTGGTGATTAACTATTTGATTACCGGATATGTGTATGTGTATATATGTGATTTTGTGTTGACTTATATATATTGATTATGCGTTGTGGGTTAGTCGTTCTTGTGTTTGTGGTCTATGAAAGTCGTGCGTGTGTTTTGAGGAGTTGTAGAGTCGTATTATGAAGAGTTGTGTGTGTTTGAGTTGATGTTGTCAGTTGAGTTGTTTGTCCGGTATCTTGCTTCGTTACTAGTACGATTTGGGAGTTGCCTCGTACTTAGTAACGATTCGATGATTGCTTCGTACCTCGTTACGATTAGGTTATAGGCATGTCGTGGGGCGTAAGTTTCTCCTGCCGAGGTTGAGGTTGATTATATGCGCGTTAGTTGTAAACCGGACTTATATTGTAGGATTGTTGAGTTGTGAGTTGTTGAGTTGATTGAGTTGTTGAGTTTGATATATTATTTGGGTTAATTGACTTGATACTATTGAGTTGGTTGGAGTTCTTTGAGTTGCTGATGCGTTGGTTCTGTCGTGTCGTCGTTGTCGATTGGATAGAGTAAGATTCGATTGGTTGTGCATCTGATTTTCTTGAGACTCACTATATATGTTGTGATTGCCTTCATTTTGGATAGTGCGCTAGTAACGATTTGAATAATAGAAAATGATAGTAATAAGCTATTTAGTGACTTTATAAAGATCCTAAGTTGAATAATATCATATACCACGCATCTAAATATTATTTCCTTTCTTCGCTATTGCGTGATTAGAAGTTGATTTCATTCTTGAGATATATATATATTCACTAAGGCTTGGCGGCATACCTTTTATTCGCTATGGGCGGCTTAATTTATTGTTAGGTTGGCCAATTGGTGTTGTTCTTTCGGCCAGGTTTCTTCGGTGTTTGTCTTGAAAGAGCCCAGGTGGCGGCGGGTGGCGATTGATCTTGAGTCTCTTTATTTGTTGGATTGTGGTTGTTATGCATGAAGTTGTTGAGATACTTGTTGTTGTATTGGTACCACAGGTTATATTGTATGTTGATTGTTGATATGTGGTTAGGAATACCCACGATGGATCATTTTTCTTAAAAGTGTTGTCGTTAGTTGTATATTGTTTTGTTGAGTTGTTTTAGGCAGGGTTTTCCTTCAAATCCCGAGGTCATCCGTCGATTGGTGACTGCGATTGTCGAGGATTTGGGACGATTAAACACCAGGCGTACGACCTGGGGTGAATTCGTTCTGATATAAGGAGGGAGGTTGTATATGAGTTGATGATGTATGTTGAGTTGTATTATCGGTATTTGCCTTATACCTCGGTATAGAGTGCGGTGTTTTAACTTCGTGCCTCGTTACGATTCGGTGATAACATGTCGACGGGCATAAGTTTTTCTGCGAGTTGAGGATGATTATATCGCGCGTGGTTGTAGAAATCCGGTTATATTGAGTTGATTGAGTTGTTGAGTTGACAGATGTTGAGTTGATAAAGTTGTTGAGTTGACAAAGTTGTTGAGTTGATTAGTTAGCGAGTTGATTAGTTGTTGAGTTGTGATGTAAATCACTTGTCGGTTAGTAGGATTAAGTCAGTGATTGTTGCGTATTATTCTGATCTTTGTGAAATGTCGTATGTTATTGTTGATTGCCGTCATCTTCGAATGTTATGCTAGTAGCGGGTATGAACATACGTAAATAATAATGAAATTGGTAATGGCTTACGTATTAAGATCTTAAGTTGAATAACATTATTTACCCTCTTTATCCGTTGTATGCGATATGAAGCTACTTTCGTCACGCCATGCGTGATTGGAGTTAATTTCATTCTTGAGATATATATTCACTAAGGCCGCATTTACGCCTATTAGCTATGGGCGGCGTTTCACTAGCCCAGGTTGATAGGTTGTCTTCATTCCGTCTCGAGCTTGTTCGAATTGATTGTGCTTTAGAGCTTAGGTGGCGAATTGTGATTGATCCTCACGGTCTCGTTATTTTGTTTGGATTGTAATTCGGTTATTACATATAGTTGTTATTTTAGGATTTTTTTCAAGCTGTTGTGTTGATATTTTGTACTTGGGAGATATGTTGTATATTGGTTGCGGTGCAGCCCAGTTAGGAATACCACGATGGATTCTTTTCCAAAAAAATTGTTCTTGTCCGGGTTGTATATTGATTTATTGAGTTGTTTGAGAGCGAGGTGTCTTTTAATTTGAGTCATCCATCGATTGGTGACTTTGGTATAGAGGATTTGGGGCGATTAGCTTTAGGGGCCTGACACAGGGTGAATTCTAATTTGGTATATGAGTTTCATATTCTTGGTTTATGCAGTATGGTTATCAATACATCACGGGTTGTGTTCTTTTGAGTTGTCGGTTGAGTTTTTCTTGATCCTAAGTCTTTCTTTTCGTTCTAAGTAGTACGAGGATGCCACCCAGGCGGAGACACGTAGAGAGCGCCACGTGAGGAGGTGCTAGTGGTGAACCCGGGGGTGCTAGAGGTGGGCCCAGAGGTGGCCCGGCTTGCCGGTGGAGGTGTGGGCTCGGCAGTGAGCCCCGGTGTGGAGGCCCAGCCTGGAGGTGCCAGGCCTGGGATAAAGGGAAGTTGACTCTTTGCTCAGTCACGGGGAGCTCGTGATTTATGAATCGCTTTGGCATCGGGGTTAGGAGTGTGTTGATGCGAGAGGAATGGGAAGGTGATTACTTTATCTTTCCCGCAATTGAGAAATCACGAGAAGAACTATCAGGCCAATATTGATCTTGAGCTAGCGGCGATAGTCTTTGCATTGAAATTGTGGAACCTTATCGTATGGGGTTAAATGCGGTTTTTGCGAGCATAGAGTTTGGGGAAATATCTCGGCCTTGAGAGAGATTTGAATTTGAAGCGAGAGGAGGTGGATGGAGTTCATCGGTGATTATGACTTGACCGTTGAGTACCCATGAAAAGCGAAATGTAGTAGGCGTCTTGGCCAGTAGAAAGGGGAAATCAAAAGATCCAGAGAGAGAGATGAAACAGCTGGGAGTCGATTTTGATGTCGGTAGCGATGGAGAGATTTTCGCCCATATGAGAGTTCGACCAGTGCTTGTGGATCGAATCTTAGAATTGCAGCAGCGAGATGAGAGGTACGGAGTTATGTCGGTAAGGGCGTGAGAAATGGGGTCAGATCAGACTTCATGGTTGATGAGAGTGGAGCCTTGAGGATGGATGGCGGTGTGTGTGCAAATATTCGGATGGTTTGAGGGAGGGAGATTAGCAGTGGGGCTCGTAATACTCACATAGAAATGCGGGGTGCTGCAGATGTACCCGCGATTTGAGGTTGATATATTGGTGGCCGAGAATGAAGAGATTGCGAGTTCGTGGCAAAGTGCTTGGTTTGTCGGCGAGGTGAGCCGAGCATAGACATCCTGCTTGGGTTTGTTACTTGACTCTTCACATTAAAGTAGTGGACATGAGAGAGTATTACCATGGACTTCGTGTTTGGGCTTCCTAGGACGTTCTGGGCGACATGGCGGGATGCGGGTGATTGTGGATAGGCTATCAAAATTAGGCTCGTTTATACGGTAGATCTGGATGGGCACGAGAAAGCAGTGAATACATGTGGATCGGATTGTGAGGTTCTGGGGTTCGGTGTCGTCGTTTCGGGACAGCGACGAGATTCATAGAGGTTAGGAGGGGTTCCGGGAGGCAGGGGACTAGAGTAGAGTTGAGTACGTCTTTTTATCCCAGACGGATGGGCCAATCTGGCGAGAGAGACGATCTGGACGTTGGAGGATATGCTCGAACTGTGTTCTAAATTTCTCAGGGAATTGGGGCGATGAGTTGCCCAAGATAGAGTTAAACACAGCTGCCCGGCTTACATGCTAGCATTGAGATAGCTTTTGCTTTTGAGCGTTATGGGCGAGTGTCGCTCGGTTTGTTGGAATAAGTGGGAGAGGAAAGTTTAGGTTGATTAGGTGGAGGCGGATTAGGTTGATTGACATTTGAGGACAACTCGGGATGGCCGAGGAAAGAAATATCTGAATCATCGCGAGTAGACTTTTAAGTTTGAGTCGGCGTAGTGTGTTCCTGAGGGTATCCCCGTGGAAGGGTGTGATGCGATTTGGGAGGAAAGGGAAGTTGAGTCCTCGTTATATTGGATCGTTTAAGATCCTTGGGAGAGTTGGCTCCGTGGCTTATCGGTTGGCGTTGCCTCCGAGTTTAGATAGGATTCATAATGTGTTCCATGTATCGCATATCCCCCAACGAGTCGTATATTCTTAGGCTGCTCCGGTGGAAGACGGCGAGGAACCTCGCGTTTGAGAAAGGCCGATTGGAAGTGCGGACCGGAAGGAGAAGGTTTTGAGGAGTAAGGTAGTGGCCTTAGTGAAGTTATGTGGAGGAATCGAGCGTGTAGAGGAGGCGACAGGAACGTGAGGATGAGATGAGGAACCGTTACCCGCAGCTTTTCGAGTAGATGTGAGTTAGTATTTCTTTTTATTTTATATGGTGTTGATTTAGGTGTTACTATATATGTTCTTGGTTGTTGGGGTTGTCAAATTTCGAGGTCAAAATTTTATTAGGAGGGTATATTGTAATAACCCGTTCCGGTTAATTTCGATAATAATATTAATTCGTAAAATTTATTTGAGCCGAATTACATTTATAATTTAGTAGTAGTAGCCGGGGATAATTCGAATTAAGTTCTATCGTTAAGTCGTTTGATAACTCGATTCACTTAAAATGGGCACAAACTCCTGTGTGGCTTCTAAGACTTAAGAGCTAAGTTATCTACTCGTCGAGCACCGTATGACACAAAAAGAAAATCATCTCATAAGCTAGCGAGAGTGTTTTAGTAGAGACCCCACTTGTGCTCAAACAAGAAAAAATTTCTCTTCCATTTCATCGACTTTTGTTGCTTATTAAGATCACTCAATTGATTATTCAACATCGTCTTTTCCTACAAATTTGAGGTATGAAGTTATAGTTTGAGTTTATTTTAAATGGTTGACTTTTGTTGACTTTTGGCATAACTTAAATTTAATGATGTTTTCACAAGTTGTTATGGAGTCTTATGGCCAGCATATAAGTGATTAATTCATGAATTAAGATGTTGTTTGAGGATTTTAGTGATAGGTTGACTTTTCTAGGTTAGTTGACTTTTATTGTTGATTTTTTTATAAGACTTTAAATGTGTAGGGGGTTAATTTGGGACCTTATTGTAGTTGTGGTAAGGTTAGAATTGTGATTTAAAATTGATTGAAGGGGGTAAGTTGAGAAAGTGTGATTTGTAAGTTGAGTTGTAATTGGGATTTTGGAGTATAGGTTGTTAATTATGGACTTGAGGGTTAAATAGGAGGACTTATAAGTTGATATGAAATGTAAAAGTGATAAGGTGGAATTCTAGCGGGGGACCGATTGGGTTGTGTCCGACGGGGTTATTATTTCGTTGTTTTTATCAGTCATTTTTTAAGCCAGGTTTAGCAATCGTTCCACTAAGAGTTGGTAGTGTATCTTCTAGAACGCAAGTATAGTAGTAGGTTTTGATTATACTTTCTGGGTGTTTTGTTAGGCGTTGATCGTGGAAAGGGGCAGTTACCGTGATTGTGTTTCGCGAAGGTTTTGTGGTAGCTAGTAGAGGTGAGTACTTATCTTACGGGTGCTACTTATGTGCTACTTTAAATTGTGTGAAAGCCAGCTTCATTTTGTGTGATTATGTGTGTTTTCGTTTTGTATGAGCCATGATATGATTATGTGATTGTATTTACGTGGCATTGAAGATTTGCTTGAGGTAAGTAATGGCTTGAACTACCAGCTTACGTTTAACTTTGTGTTATGTGGCACTTTTCGTTCTACGTGTTCCGTGGCACTTGTCGGCACTTTGTATTCGTGGCACTTGTCGTGATTTGTGATTGATTTATGATTTTTTGAGATGTTTTTAGTTGTGTGCTTTGATATGATTTGGGAGTAGAGTAGTTGGTTGTTGGGAGGTGTTGGTTGGGGTTATCGTGACTTGGGTGACTTAAGTATTAGGATGTGATACATATTGGGATGATTAGGGGTTAGGTGGCTACTCGCTACTTGCGAGGATATGTGGCGTTGTTGGCTTTATACTTGAGGTATAAGTGCGATGTGAGATCTATTATCACTTTGCTATGTCGTTGTGGGTGTTGGCCTTATACTTTGGTATAAGTGCGGTGTGAGATCTCTATTATCACTTTCTTGTATTTGCATAGTCGGTGTTGGCACTTATACTTTGGGTATAAGTGCGGTGTGAGGTCTATTATCAACTTTGCTATGTGCATAGTCGGTGTTGGCCTTATACTTTGGTATAAGTGCGGTGTGAGATCTATTATCAACAACATTCTTGCGTTGTTGGTGTTGGCACTTATACTACGGTATAAGAAGGCGGTGTTTATTAGTGATTGGTCAGTCACTGCGGGTAGGCGGATCGGCGTATCTTGGCGTTAGAGGTGGGTATACTTGTAGAGATATGAGAGATAGAAAGGTTGGTGACTAGAGTTATAATTCGTTGTTGAGTCTCTATGATTTCGTGCAGGTGATTGAATGTTCATATTGAGACTTTCCATTTATATCTTGGCATGTTATATGCAGAACATACTTTTGGAATTTTGTTGTATGACCTTATTAGGTAGTAAATTGTTGACTACCATATTTATTGAATGTCTCGTTACGTATGGCTTAAGTTTCGCCCACATTGTTAAGTTTTTCACTAAAGAATTTCACAGGCTACTTGCCTTTTTAAACTTTTTGGGCGGCATTCGTTGTGCCCGGCTTGACGGGCGGGCGGTTGAGCTTGAGGCAGATGTTTGAGAGTTTTGTTAAAGTGGCTAGGTGGCGTCGGGTGGTGAGGACCCTCCGCAGTCTCGTTTGCGGTGTTGTCAACCGTTTTTTATTGTATTTCATTTCAGTTTTAGCACTTTGTCGAAGGCAATTATTTTGTATTAAGGATCACATTACTTACTTTCGGTTGTAGCGACCCGGCGTCTTGTCCTTTTGAGATATGTTGTATATATATATATGGGTTGGTTGGTTAGATATCAGCTGATGGATTGTAAATTTTAAAAATTGTTTTTCTTTGAGGAATACATTTGTAAAATGAAATTTTTGGATGAAACGAGTTGTTCTTTAAATTGAGTCGTCCATCGATATGGTGGCTACGGTGTTCGGATTATAATTTTCACCTCAGGCGGCCGACTGGGAATTGGTCGTTCTGACGAGTCTAAGAATTGTTAAACTTAACCGGTTCTACTTGAACATCATAGGGCCAGCGAGATATCATATCTTCTATGATTTAAGCGTGGTCAATCGACTCTCGGTTGTGCAAACTAATAGCCCGTAAGATTGGTCGAAGCTTGTAAGGTATTACGATTCAAGAGAATTGATCATCAATCACTATGTTGGTCGTAATGCTTGTCGCCCCGGACTATCGGCCATCTACTTGAGTGAATGGCTACTTATATTTACGGAGCTTGAATAGGTTCTCTTTGTCGACACTTCCGGGTTGCCCTCACAGAAAATTTGTGGTAGCCCGAGGGAGACTTTTGTATCCTTCGCTCAACTGACGAAGCTTGATGAGTTGCCATGTAAATTAAAGGGCCATATAAAAAGCATAGATATAGTGAACAAGCAGGTGAAATATATAAGAAAGCGTAATATTGAATTTATTGTTCACGTAAGAATATCTTTGGCTCCATTGAATCGACACTGATACCACATTTGTCAAAGACGATGTTATTGCGTATTGATATGCTTTGCTTGAGTCGTTGGTTTGGTGATGGGATAGGTTGTACGCAACCTTTATTCTTTGGAACTATTCAGGCTCCGTTCCACCATATTGTCGGTTGATAAGCGGCTTTGGTGTACCGATCTACATCCAGGTCATTAAATGCATCATGTACGAGAATGTATCTTAAGTTCTTTTAGATACTCTGAAGATGCCGCTGCTTCTGACCCGGGGATTAGCGAGGTATTGGCGGTGGCAATTTGTCATACGACATATCAGTCGTGTGTACTACGTGAGTATACGTGATGGACCTATGGCCGAGAGAAGCATAACGTAGGTCCTTTCATCTTGTCAAATGCATCGTTCATGGTAGGATTATGACTTGCTAAGTTGAACTCCATTAATGCCGTGAGAGATGACCACTTTTCTTGAAATCATTCATTTTGAACAGCTGCGATATCTATTAACATAAGCTGATTTCCTACAAAGTTGATCCTTCGTTGAGAAATTTCCACTTGTGACGATACTTGGTGAGTTTGAAACAAGTCTACTTTGTTTCAATGATTAGTGATATTGTCATCTGAGGACTATAAGTGTGATATGTATAACTCCCACTCACCTTCTTGTTTATACAAGATTCTTATTCGTCTTTGATGAATCAAAATCTTTGATTGCCATCTTAAGACGAAGATTCCAACTATGGGATGCTTGCTAGAGACCTTGAACGGACCTTTATAGCTTGCAATCCTTTCTTAAGTCCTGTTTGGGACATGTAAAGTTTGAAGATTGTACCTCGTACGTTTCCTCAAGGCTTCGAATTCGAGGGAAGCGTCTTGTAATCCATTTGTCATATTTCATAACCATAAAATACGTGATAGCTAAGATTATCAGAATGGATTTAAGCGCCAGTGAAAAGGTTTAAATCATAGTCGATTCCATGAATTTGCTTGAAACCTTTCGCCCTGACTTTAAACTTGAAAACATGGATGTTCCATTACATATCATGTTTTCCTCTTAAATGCCCGTTTACGCTCGATGGGGCGAACCTCGTTAAGGTGAATCTAACAGAGATCAAACCTTGTTTTTTGTACACTCAAAATCCATCTCGGACTATATGGCTATCGCCGTTGCTCGGCATTTTCGCTACTCGTTGTCTCGCCAAGTAAGAGGTGGGCTCGTCGCTTTCAATCATGAAAGTTTACCACGCTAATAGTGCAGTTTGAAGCGATCTCTATTGGATCCCTAGGGGTTGACTTATCATGACTTCTACGGATCAAGAACTAGCTGCTTACATGTAAGGAAGGCGCTCATTCTTATTGATCGTCCGATCTCTACTTATTTGGGTGTATCGATAATGGCCATCTCGTCTTGAGTTACACCAGTATGAACACCGTGGCTTCTTGCCGCCACGACCGAGATATTCCTTCGAGGAATGCTCACGATCAACAACGAAAATCTTACTTTTTAAACCTCCCGGTAGAAGTAGTAACCACCGGGTTATCCTTGAATAACCAACAAGTAGCATCTTCTGAGACTTGGGTTAGCTTATCTTTTGTCAATTTCTTGATATAAACTATGACCCCAAATTTCGAAAACCCAATTTGGAATCTTCAAACCACCAGTCGGGGAAGTATTTCAAATGTTGATATAGTTGGACATCTTTATTAAGCGTGAGTGATGTACTTTGTAATGTATGTTTCCAGAATAATCTGGCAGGTTTGATAGGCTCATCTTATATCGCATCATGTCTAGTTAGGTTCGATCTCTCCATTCAAACACGCCATAATGCGGTGGCGTTCCTATAAGATGAGTATTGAACCCTCGACTTAAATATTCTCCTCCTTTATAGGGCCGAAGAATCTCTATAGTCTTTGTTGATTGATTTCTCTCTCTTCATTATGAAATTCCTTAGATTTCCAAAGGGTTCGCGTGTGTTGCATTATACACACATAATCAATTACCGTAATAAATCGCTAAGTGTAATGAAGTAATACATCTCTTGATGCGTTCAGCACGGTCATGTAGCGTGGCTTGTATGATCCCCGATAAGCGTTAAGCCTTGCGTTGTATCGATGAAGAGGCGGTTTGGTCGTCTGCCCGATGGAGCAAGATGCATGCTTATCTAGTATGATCGATGTCGAAACCTTCAAGTGTTCCACGAAGTGAAGTCACCTGATCTGGTGCTAAACATATGACTTTATTATCTGCGATTCCATAGGTATATATAGGCTTTTTTAAGACATTAAGAACATTACTTTTATCGATGTATGTTCCTCGATCGATGTGTCACAGAAAGTCTAGGCAGGATCTTGGAGAAATGTATTACTACATATCACTTACTTCTATAGAGATCCTAAATGCGTTGGGATCGCGCTTTTTTTTTGCGATGGAAGGAAAAACCGCCGTTATTCAAAATATCAAAAGAAAGTAGTAATATTCACCTTTCTGGCCGAGGGTGCGATAAACATTGTTTAAATTTTTGGAAACACGGCCTTGAGGCAAAAATTCAAGCCCGATGGATCAGCTTCTAGAGTACGCGACCTCGCGTCGTCGCTGCGTCGATCCATCTGCCTCGCCGATTCCGCATCCCTAGCACTGCCCGGTTCTAGCGGCATTGTGACAAATATGAGAACCACGATCGGTGACAAGCGCTCACGAAATAGAAGTTTAGAAGTTGTGCAAACTTGATAACATATATATATACATATATACACGTAATTTGACGGTCGTTGGGCCGTTCTTCTATCTTCCAAGAACTTCTTGCGGAGTCGACTTCCGGTGACCCGGGTTTCCTGATAATGAAAGCTTGTCCTCACTTTCTCTTGTTGCCTTGGCCCGGCCTTGGTAACGCTTAGGTTTTTAGAGCGTTTAGCACTTACCGTTGTACTTCTTCTTAAATATCTTTTATTTTGGACCACCCAAGCGAGTAGAAGTAAGTCTTAATCCTCCCAGTTGTCTCGACGTTCGTGATCATCTTACGCAGTTCGTTTAGAGATAACTCAGACTTATGCATGTTGAAGTTCCTCACAAACTGAGAGAACTTCTCTGGGAGGGACAGGGATAAGGTCTATCGCCAGTTCTTCCAGGCTGCTCTGAGCCCAGACATTTAGTCGTTCTGAGCCAGTATCATTTTAACATGTGGACTCGCGGCTTGTCCATTTTCAATGCTTGCCGTCGATGAGAGCATAGGCGATGTCGTATCTCTCGTTAGCCACTTTCGAGATAACTAAATTGGCCAGTGCGTGTCATGCTTTCTGCTCATATTGAGTTTGGAGCAACGGCTTCGTGTTGGCTAGCATAAGACATTGGACATCTCTGACATCCGAGACTTATGCTTTTCTGTGGGCACTCACTTTCCTGATGAGTTGTAGTGTCGTTTGAGTGCGGAGTGGTAACCTTACATTCAACACATACTCTGTTCTCTCTTGCTTGAGAACGATCCTCAACCTTTGAGACTAGTCATCAAAGTTTGAATTATTGGTAACCTTTTCAAAGTGTAGCCCGAGCAGTTTCTAGGTGGATTAGGAGCGGTCATATCGATTCTGAGAATAGTATAAATGACAACGGTTTAGAAATCTATAAGTAATAGAACACATACGGAGATAAATTGAAAAGTAATACCCGATACTCGCGATCTCACAAAAATATATTAGTATCTGAAGATCTACTATATTGGAATTTCAAAGCGACAACATTGCATACATTTTGAAAGGCGACATAGTAGTAGGTTAACTAAAAAATTATGTAAACCGCGAAATAACTCTTGTGTTACGAGAATTCCCTCTGAGGATGCTACTGACATGTGTATCGCGAGCCCCTGACGTTAGTGAAATCTTGGTTAGCGACCAATTAAACCCGATTTACTTGGAATAAGTCATCAAGCCAGCAGCGTTAGTGAAGTGCCAACATGATCCATTTGCCATACCTGACACGATGCGAGAACCACGCTGCCCGTCGCGGTGTGCCCGATGCTGTGGCGAGTTTCCTGACTTTAAAATTGGTTTGTCACGAATGCTTAGAATTTTATGGTGAAGATTCATATTATTTGCTTAATGCGTTTTAACATGTTATGTAGCATATATTCAAAGTAAATACACACGTCATGAAAATAAAAAAATAATACCGTTTAGGAGATATGATATGACCGAAATACAAATAATAAAACCTATTCTGACACTTAACAAATGCGATCTTGTATTAGCGGGGTTTTGGAACCTCGATCGACACGGTAGAATGCCCGTCGTGATGATATTGCAGTTTGTACATTTGTTACTAACCCAACTAAGCATCACGCAGCGAGGTTTGTGGGTAAAATAAAATAAATAAAATAAAATAGCGAGCAAGTCGTGTACAACAAATAAGCCGGTTCGCGGTCGTATTTCAAATATAACCCGGTCATCAATATATCACTTTCCATTCCCATTACAATATATAATAAAATTGAAAACACATAAACATATGCATTGATATATATTAAATGGCAAGGAATATTTGAGTCATGAATGTCATATAGCGAATTTATTGCTATTAAGTATGAAATAAACATGTTATTAATACATAATAAACATGTACTTAATACGCAATAAAACGCAATCAATTATATAATAAAATGCAATAAACACTAATTATGAGGTCGAAATAAAAGATTCTTAATCAATTCGAATTTTAAATATATCATTAACAATCATATATCAACTTTCCATTTTGATTATGCAAATCAAATTAATCACATAAATACACAATTTACATGTGATAGGAAATAAATTCAAAATTGATTCTCATAATTATATTCATGAAATATATATATATATATATATATTATTAAAATGCATTAATAATCACATATATAAATATTGTGTTCAAATAGTTATTACAATAACTATTTCAATTATACAATAAAACGATTATTACAATAATCATTTCATATAAATATAATAAGATAAAAACTAGCAAGTTTTATCTAAACATATTTATATTTTTAATAGAAATTGTTACCATGATCATATCCTTAAATAAAATATATTTATAAAAGGATAAATAATGAAAGGGATTATTGAATTAAATTTATTATCATTAAAATTGATAATTAAAATTATCAAAATAATAAATGACAATAAATACACAAAAAACCGAAATGAATTAATTCAAAAACGGATTAGGGTTTTGTAACAACCAATTCGACGAAGCAGCGGCGTCACGACCAGCTGCGCCGGCCGGCAGTCGACACGCGCCCGGACGCGCTGCGCCGTCAGCGAATCAGCCGGTGTTGGAAACGTCCGTTTAGCCATCGGGCCCAGCCTGGAGGCAGCAGGAAGATTCGCGCCTCATTTCATCAGTTTTGATTTAGTGAAAGTTTTGTAAAACTACGATTTCAAGGCCTTAAACATATCCAAAAATTATGAAATTCATGCCAGAGATTTCACACAATTTTCTTGAACATTGCCAATTGGAATTTCATAAAAACATTGCAGAAAAATAGTTAGCACAATAAACGCTCCAAAAATTCATTAAATTGTTTTGGGACAATTAAAAAATCCAAAAGTATGAAATTTCTCATGAAATATTCTCTCATCACTGCAGAGTGCACAAAATTGGAGGAATTTTTGGAATAATTTAAACACCTCGAATCAATTAAAAGCGCATTGGTTTTTGAGTAAAATATGTTTTAAAAACCCTTTCAATTCATGAAACACAAATCTAAATTCAAAACATCAAAATTAACAATATGATGAATTGAAAAACAGTATAAAATACAAATTTAATCGCCAGATCAATTTTTTCATAACATATATTCATGAATTAAAGGAAATATATAATATAGAAATTGACTTACATAAAGTAGTAACTATAACAAATTATATATATATAAATTGTAAACGAAAATATAACACTTAAAATGGCTCATGATGCCACTGTTGGAATTATGCAGCTTATTCATAATATAAATTATAACAAAAAGCTTAACCTTGAAACGTAAAGTGTATAAAAGCAGTTCTATGGCATTCGCACAAAAAATAATTATACGTATGAATAAATGGAGGACTTCTGAAAGTCAATGCAGTGAATGTTCAATGGCTACATGAGTCCTCTTCCGTTCCTTGGCGCACCGAATGTGATGCCTCCGGTTAGTCGCACGAGAGGAGAGTCACCCGCTTGGACTTGCTGGAAATCAAATAACTGTGGATAATAACTTATGTCAAAACTTGACTCGAATTTCTAGAGAGAAAAGAGGCGGCCTATGTGAGGGAAAGAGATGAAAATAAATTGTGGGTTTCATTTCATCTCTTTCCTATATATACTACTCATTTAAATATTATTCGCCCCGAATAGATTCGACTCGTTAATTAAATGAGTTGACTTGTTAAATTAAGTTAACCAAAACATTTAGTGGGTGTAAGTAACTAACGAGTTCTAATGAGCTTCTCTCGTTAAACCTTCAATTGAACTAACAAGTTAATTGATTTGGTTTATCGATTTGTATTTTACGCTTACTCAGTAAAATACTTGATTGGAGTGTCTCGTTGATTTCAATCAACTCCCAATTTAGCAATCGTGATTTAATTCCATACATGGAATATAACTCAACCGATAGGTAGCATGTGTGTGACCTTACGGGCTCGGAATAATATTAGCCGGTATAATAATATAATTGACCGTTATAATTATTATATATCGGTTATGCATGAGATCAACGTCTGGCGTATCGGCGATATTATCATGAGTTCAGTCCCAGTAATTAACAATTACTATTTGAACACTTAGTTTGGGTAATCACATTTTGACTATAACTAGTAAAGAATTGTTACAACGATTGTCGCAAAGGCATAATTATAGAAATCAAAATACTTTTGATTTCCAACATACATATTCTTGTTCCATGCATTGAGCGTTTTGTCTTTTTATTGTGAGCATGAACTTGTTGATGCTTATTTTCGAGGGGGTGTATATCTTTTGTTATTATTAAACTTTATACCTAAATGCATGGAGTATTTTGTTATTGTCAAAATGAAGAGCTAGTTGACTTGTGGTCATTTGACTCTTTGATTTGATGATAACAAAATTCTATGTCGACTAATGGTTTTACAAGTGACCTACGATGTACGAAATTAGGCTTAAAGGCCGCAGATTGAAGTAAATGTGACATGAGCCTTACATGTCTTGCTACGTGTTCATAGGGCATTTGTAAGGAAGTCTCTCTTATTAATTAATTGGCTTTTCTACATTTTTTCGAGACCTGACTTTAATCATTAATTACTTCTTATAAATATTATAAAAATTATAATAAAATAATATTATAAAAATAGTTTTAAAAAAGAATCTAATGATATCAATTTTATATTTTTTGGGTTAGTAAATAAAAAGTAATTTGTGGTCAAAGCATTGACACAAAATCTCAAAACGTCAATTAATTTGAAATGGAGGGAGTAATATAATTTAGTAATCACATTTATTCTATTCATATTAATAATATTTATTATTTATTTATTTATTATAATATTATTTATTTAATATTTGATGCCTATATATTAAATGACATAGAATAAGGGTATAGTTGTTAATACAACTCAATTTAAATCTTTTAGTTACGTTGCTCCAAAACACTAAATATTTTCGATATTGATTCGGTTTGTCATTCGATTTTTAGGTTTTGAATTCCAATTTTCAATTTTTAAATTTAACAAACAACTATTAGTTTTTGAATTATCTGTGTTGATAGTATAAGGTACATTGGAGAAGAGACATTTGGCGAGAGAAGAGCGCATCTTATGGTTTTAGTGTCTATGTGGCCCCCGTACTATTTTTTAGTGTGCAGGCCTTTGAACTGTCCCGAGCGAGCCCTTGTACTTTTAGATGTCTATCTGTGCTTTTTGAATCATCTGCTAATTTTAGGTAGTGAAATGATTATATTACCCTTAAAATACATATTGAGTCACAGTAAAATGACTATTTTGTCCCCAACACTAAAGTATAAGCTATGAAATGACTATTTTGCCCTCCCTATTTCTTGAGAGTGTAGTAGTTAGGAAGTTTAAATTAGAACCAAAATTGTCATTTCGTATATTAATAATTATGTGGCTCTTTTCAAAACTTTAAATATTGATTAAAATAAAAAACAAAATAAAAATATAGTAACCCGGGCCCGCCCCAGCACTGCCACTGCCCATAAGCACACGCTACGCCGCACGTCGCATGGCCAACCGCGTGACGGTCAGTTTTTGATCTGAGCCTTGACCGTCGACTTTTTCTTCCCAATAAAAATGCCTCATGCATCAATTATTTCTGATTCGTTCAAACCATTTTGCAAAGAGAAATCAAATCTAATTAAATTAAAAATCATACCTAATTAAATTACATTAAATTAATTGAATTCAAGCAAAATCAAAAGCAAGTTTCTCTGGGGCGGTGACAATTTCCATTCTTACATGCATCTTGAACTTCTTGGTTGCATTTGGTTTCTTGATTCTTGGTGACAATTTGCATAATTTGTTGCCAAACATGAGCTTTGAGATTAATGGTTTGACATTGGGAGGAAATGAAATTTTAATAAATGATTGTTGGAGGCTATTGATCTCCCATTTGTTTGGTTGGACAACATGAACATTCTTTATATTTTTTGCTAGTGGAGTTGCCAAGCTTCAATAGTTCTTGTATTTGTTCTTTGGGCAGCCGCATTTGGTGGGAGTGGATTTCATAAAGTCAAACTTGTGTCTATTCGTGGCATACGCTCTTTGCGGTGTTGGGATGGGTTTTTGGGTGAATTAGTCGAGAACGTGAGGTAGAAGTGGGGAAATTTTGTGAGGTAGGGGTGGGGGTGGGGGTAGAGGTAGGGTGTGTTAAGGGAAGAAAGGGGTTTGGATATTTTAGTAAAATGACAATTTTTGCCGCTAATGAAGCTTAAAGCCAACTCTACTACGCTTGCGAAATAGGGAGGGCAAAATAGTCATTTAGCTTATACTTTAGTGTTAGGGACAAAATAGTCATTTCTTGTGACTCGATAATAACATTTAAGGGTAATATAGTAATTCGTTAATGAAAATTAGGTGTATGGGAGTCGAGAGTGTGTATAGACCTTTAAAAAAGAATGCAGGCTGCACGGATTAAGTTAGAGTGTGTCAGGGCAATTAAAGTAATGCAGGGGCCAGGATAATAGCCAAAATCATAGTATATGGCACTACCAAAAGAAAAAGCCATTGGAGAAAGTCAAATGTCCAAACACATTATAGATCAACAATTTTGTTTTGTGTAATTAGGAAAATTCATCCGCTTATTTCGTTGTTCAAAGCATTGTGGTGCCAACATTCTTCTTGATACTCTCTGCACCACTTACTTCCTCATTTAGCTCCTTACCAGTCTCTTTCTCTTCATTCTCAGCTCTAAAGCTAAAGTTTTCCATCACATTTCACAGTTAACCCACCAACACCAAAAGAAAACGACAAGTTCCATCATCACATTCAAGGTCCATCATTTGTATTTTAAAAATTAAATTTCAAGAATTGATTTTATAATGTTTTTGTGTTGATGAGTTATGGATTATTCCATTTTCTTTAATGTGTGTTGTGGATACATTTGCAATGTTTAATGTTTCATTGAATACCATATTCTTTATCTATTACCATGACCTTCGGTCACCATTTACCAATGTTGATTAAAATGCTTAAAGAAACATGTGTGATTAGTTTGTATATATGAGAGATGTGGGGTAAATTTGGATCATTGTCAGTATGATTAGGTAATTATGAAATATTATATAAGAATATAGTAAGATTTTCTTTGTATTCTGCATGCATAATGATTATTGGGGTGCAATGTGTGAAGAAGGCTAATTATATAGATTCTTGGGAAAATTTTATGATAGTCATCTATGATTATAGATGATGTTATAAGTTACAATTATGTGTGTTGAGAATTATTGTAATGTCAACTATAAAAAAAACTTTGTGTGATGTTCAATTAGAGAAAATGTCTGAAGTTTGCATCTTTCTCATAGAATATAGAATATTGAGAGAATAAGAGAATACGATGTAGAAAACATTAATTTACAATACAAGATAAACATAAAACAATCTTTATCAATCTAAATAACATAAACTAGAGTTAATTCGTAAACACAAATAAACTTGTATTTATCCTAACTAATTTAATTATCCTTAATACCCTCCCTCAATTTGAGCCGGAATTGGAGGCACAAATTGGAAAACATTGAACTTGATGGAGTGTTGTCTTGAAAATCTTTTGAATGGCGGAACCAACGTGTTCTCTGAATCGAATACCATGAATTTTCCTTTGAGAAAAAGAAGTTCAAAAAGTTTTTTTTTGGCGTTGTTTCAGAGTCTAATTAGGTAACGAAAAGAATACGGTGATAATAATTCATCATTCGTTTGAATGAGAATAAATTGATGTATATGAGATAGGCAAGAGAAATCAATAATAGAGAAGATGAATTCTTTTAGCCAAATTTTAAGAACTCCCCGTTTGAGGGTATTATGCCTGGTTTGAGGGCATTATCAATTCTTCTTTGAGCAGATATAGAGAGGGGAGGGGGGAATTTTTAGAGGTCATGATAAAGTGAATGGATTAGAAAGGGAGGTAAGGGAGTATTTGAGTGGTGAGTATTTTAGGCCATGCAATTTAAGTGACAACATAATCACTACAAACTAATGATCTGTCATAGAAAAGAAATATGATAGTAGAAAGAATTCTTATTGAGATTAGCCTATGAATTGAACCCTCGTTTGAGGGGGTCTGCATAAGAATTAGAATATTGGGGGGGTTGTGTAGTAGTAGAGATGAAGGCATGTGCCTTAATAGAAATAGTATAAATTTGGTGTGCTTCGGCCATAGTTAAGGCAGTAATAAGGTTGAGAGAATAGAGACGGGGGCAGCCGAATGGTTCATCACATATGAAGACCGGACCGGCTGAAAAAAAAAAAAACTGACATGTGGTCGTGATCATTTGGAGCATGATCTTGTGATAGAATATTGAGAGAAACCGAGGCTCTGAAATGTAGGAAAGAACATATATCAGATGGCTTGAGTTGTATTTATAGATATAATTTACAATACAAGATAAAGATAAAACAATCCCTATCAATCTAAATAACATAAACTAGAGTTATACTAGTACTCTAATACAAATAAACTTGTATTTATCCTAATTAATTACATTGGATAATATTTAACAATAATTATCCTTTAACACTTTCATTGTCTATTGATGAAACTCTATTAATTTGCATGGGTGTGAATGTGTGATACTCATTAGCTATTACTTTTACTACTTCTGTATTTGATATATTTATTCTGAAAATTTACAACACTAAAATTATTTTGTTAGGCGCTAACGAGTTCCTGGAAATATTATCAATAGTATAAATTGTTGTTCTGATAATCTTCCTCCTGATTTTGTAATTATATCGACGTCTTTTGTAATTTATGTTATTTCTTTGTTTTTGTTTTGTAGAAAACTATGACACTTGATCGACCTAGGTATCCTTCTGTTACTCAGAAGGTGGCAAGCAGGTTCACCAGAATTGGCTCGACTCAAAATGTTAAAACGTGCGAGGGATTTTCCAGTCCGTCCTCAAATTACCAGAAACAATTCAGCTATGGGAACCACAGTAGTTTCCTAGATCAATATCCTACACTGCAACCGTTCGAAGTCAAACATGACCTGTCGTTTGTTACCACAAATGCATCACCTGTGTTTGTCAACGCCCCGTCAGAGAAAGGCTTTACTGGCTTTATGATAGATTTTTTAATGGGTGGCGTGTCTGCTGCTGTGTCCAAAACAGCTGCTGCTCCAATTGAGCGTGTTAAGCTTTTGATACAGAACCAGGATGAAATGCTCAAGACTGGGAGGCTTTCTCATCCATATAAGGGGATAAGTGACTGTTTTAGCAGAACCGTGACGGAAGAGGGAGTTGTGTCTTTGTGGAGAGGGAATACTGCTAATGTCATCCGCTATTTCCCAACTCAGGTTAGCTCTCTGATCGAAGCCACCATAATTCATTATGTCATGTTTTTTCAACTTGTATTTGTTATTAGTTTTGTTGGGATCTTTTGTAGGCCTTAAATTTTGCTTTCAAGGATTACTTCAAAAGGCTTTTCAACTTCAAAAAAGACAGAGATGGTTACTGGAAATGGTTTGCAGGAAACCTTGGTTCTGGAGGGGCAGCTGGTGCTTCTTCCCTTTTATTTGTCTACTCTCTGGATTATGCCCGAACTCGACTGGCGAATGATGCGAAGGCTGCAAAAGGGGGAGGAGACCGTCAATTTAATGGTTTGGTTGATGTCTACCGCAAGACCTTAGCAACTGATGGTATTTCCGGACTTTATCGAGGATTCAATATTTCTTGTGTGGGAATCATTGTCTACCGAGGGCTCTATTTTGGCATGTACGATTCATTGAAGCCAGTGCTCCTTACAGGAAAACTGCAGGTAATGTATCTTGTAATTGCTAATTTCATGTAGTTTCTCATTTGTTGTGACAAATTCTTTCAACAAACCTAGTAGTTTTGTTAGTGCATGATAAATGGGCAAGTGTTTTGCGATATCAAACCAACTGTCTCTAACAGTTAGTAGCAACAACTCGAGGGCAGAGTGAATCTTTCGAATAAGATTTCCTTTCCATTTATAAAGGAGATGTCGGTAGATATGATGTGGTTAATGGAAAAGGCATTACTTGAAAATCAAGGTAGAAGATACATACGTCTAAAATAAAGAAGGAAAGAGGACCGCTTGCATTTAATATATTTACAAGATGAAAGTTTTTATTTATGCTAGTCTTTCCCATAAATTTCTTTCTGCCTACACTATATACAGGCCTCTAATGCAGACCTAGAAGATGATCGAAACAAGAGAGAATTCTGCATTGTATTTTGTGAGGCATAAGAGCATTTATAGTTGATATCGTTGTGTGTAAAATTTAAGATAATACGAGTGTTCTATAAATTCCTTTAGATTATTACAAGATTGTTAATACATTCTGACAGTCTGCTTTTAGTGTTGGACGTGGTTGACACATCAAGGATAATAGTGTATAGCGGAGGATAGAGTGTAATGAAGTCGGGGAGCACAGACATATATCTAGATAGCATTAAGATAGGAGTACAAGAATGGGCGCGCGTTCACAAAAAGTCCTTATTTGTAATTCTACATCATAGTGGACTCACCATTGGGCATATTGCTCCACAGGGGCGTAGGTGCATGTTACAAGGCTGGGTTACTAGATTGTTGTATTTCTTTTACTTTCGGCCTGATTTGCTTTTTAGTGAACTCGAGTCTTAGAGTTGTTGACAGGTTGTCTTGAAGGCTGAGTCGTAGGTGGATTACACTTTTTAATTGGTATCGGGCGGGCACTCTAACGTATAAGAGTGAGATCGGTGTAATGCACTGCCCAGATGGAGGTTTTTAGGGAAGAATATACACTGCTCGGCCACACATTCTTGATGAAACCAACCTGCCTACTAGAGGCTAAGGATAGTGCGTTCCTTAAATCCATTGACGAAGGCCGTGGAAAGAAGTGCGATGTTAGATGAACTGACACAGTATGCCCAGCAACAATGTAGGGGCCCAGTGAAGCAGGAAGAAGATGATTGGAATGCGGAAGAACAAGAACATGCTTTAGAAATGAAGGTCATGAATGCTATCTTGATATTTAGCAAGTCTGATATGTTTAAGGTGATCGACACGTATGCTGTGGCAAAACTACTTGGGATACTTTGCAAGCTGCATATGAAGGAACTTTGAAATGCGATTGTTGAGACTCCAACGAGTTAACAACGAGATTAGCGAGATTAAAAATGGAAAAGAAGGCGAATCTATAGCCATATGCAATGACGCCTTAAGGATATAGTCGCGAGTCTTTTTCGTTGGGAGGGCCTATGAGTAATGAAAAGCGTGAGAATTGCTAAAACGTTGCCCAAAAGGTTTTCCTTATAAAGATACTTTGACTATTGAAGAAACAGGTTTGACTACCGTGAGTGGATATGATTGGTAATTTGTTCCATTAAAGGATGTCACTTAATGAGAGGAGACTACAGTAAGAAAATAGTTACTTTAAAAGCTCGTGCAGCCAGATGTCGATGATGACGAATTGGGAGAAACCATAACTATGCTTTCTAAGAACTTCAACAAAACCCTCAAGCGATTTAACAAGAAACCGGTTAACTGCGTATTTTGACATTCCTACGAGGATGCTACTAACAGTGCGTCCACTGAGCCATAACGATTGGTAAATCACCCAGGTTAAGCGGCAATTAAAACCAATTTACTTGGAATGATCATCTCAGGCAGCGTTGGTGGCTCAACCCAGCGTGATTAGTGCCCGTACTCGACACGATTTGAATACACGATCACGGTGTGCCCGATGATCGTAATGAATTCACAACTTTAAGTGGGTTGATCATGTCTTAAATTTTATGGTGAGATTCATATTATTTGTAATTACTTAACATGTTGTCGACATATATTCCAGTAAGTAAAATCATGAAAAATAAAACAAGTAATTCACATTTAGGAGATATATATGACATGACCTAAAAGAAATACAAAATAATAAACCTATTCTGATACTTATCGAGTGTGATTCTTGTATTAATTTCATTTTGAAGCTCAATCTAACACGGTGGGCAGCTATCTTGATACTCACGGTTGTACATTTGTTACTAACTTGACTAAGGCAGCCAGGCGAGGGCTTGTGGGTAAAATAAAATAAAAAATAAAAGCATTTCGACTTGTAGGTATTGCAACGGATAAGCGGATTCATGAGACCGTGTTCAAATACAACTAGGTCATATCGATATATCCCTTTTCCATTCTCGTTCAATATATAATATAAAATTGAAACACATAAACATATGCATTAAATATATATTAAATGGCGTGGATTAATTGACTCATGAATGTCATTTAGTGAATTTAATGCTATTAAGTATGAAATAAACATGTTATTAATACATAATAAACCACGTCACTTATCACGCTTAATAAATCTCCAATCAATTATATAATAAAATGCAATAAACACTAATAATTGCTTGAGGATGAAAATAAAATATTTTCAATCGATTCAAATTTTAAACTCTATGATTAATCAGCATAGAAACTTCCATTTTGATTACTCTGATTCAAATCAATCACATAAATATACAATTTAAATGTGATAGGAAATAAGTCAAAAGTGATTATATAATTATATTCATGAAATATATATATTATTAAAATGCATTAATATCAACATATATAAATCTTATATTTCAATAGTTATTACAATGCTATTTCATTTACTCCTAATAAAATGATTTTACAATAATCATTTCATATAAATATAATAAAAGATAAAAACTAGTAAGTTTTATCTAAACATATTTATATTTTTAAATAGAAGATTGTTACCATGATTATATCCTTAAATAAAATACATTTATAAAAAAGAATAAATAATTAAATTTATTATCATTAAATTTATAATAACCAATTATCAAAACTAATAAATGACAAAAATAAATACCACGAAAAACGAAATGAATTATTTCAAAAAAAGCAGTTAAGGGTTTGTAATAAAAACCTGACGAGAAAGAGCGCGGCGTCACGACCCTCATCCACGGCCAAAGGCGACGCAGCAGCCTTAGAACGCGTGGGCCGTCGAGCAGCGTCAGTGGCGGCGCCGGTTTGGCCACGGGCGTGCCTGGAGGGCAGCGCGAAGGTCAGCGCCTCCGTTTTACAAAATTGAGTTTTCGATTTAATTTAAAATTTTTAAAAACATGACAATTTGAAGGCCTGCTTTATATCCAAAAATTACGAAATTCATGCCATATATTCCACAAAAAGTTTCTTGAACATTTCCAATTGGAATTTAGTAAAAAACTTGCGAGAAAAATAGTTATAAAATAAAAATTCCAATCATTGCATTGTTTGGGACACTTAAAACATCCAAAAATTATAAAATTTCTCAAACATGTTCGTCCACTTCACAAATTACACACAAAAATTGGTGGAATTTTTAGAATAATTTAAGCACCTCAAATCAATTAACAAACGAATTGGTTTTAATCAAAATATGTTTTAAAACCCTTTCAATTCATGAAACATAAATCTAAATTCAAAATATCAAAATTAATAATATGATGAATTAAGCAATTATAAAACACAAATTTAATCATAGATCAATTTTTCAAAACATATATTCCTTGGTCAAGAATATATAATATGAAATTGACATAAATTGTGTTTATAACAAATTTTATATATATAAATTATAGCGAAAATATAACACTTAAACGGCTCATGATGAGCTATTAGAATTGCAAACTTGTTCATAATATAAGTATAACAAAAGCTTAACTTCAAACATATAATTGTATAAAAAACGATTACGACATATTTATACAAATGTATAAATTGCGTATGAATAAATAGAAAAACTTCTGAGTTAATCGTGGTTATTTCAAACTTTCCCTCCACGAGTCCTTTTCCGTTCATACAATACCTCCAAGATGATACCACAGGTTAATTAGCCCAAAAGAGGTTAAGCCTCACGATTGGACTTGATAGAATCAAATTACAATTGAATAAGAAAATTTGAGTCAAAACTTGACTCAAAAAATCTAGCGAGAAGAAGAGGGGGGCGGCGGCTTTGTGTGAGGGGAAGGGATGAAATGAAAACTTAGGTTTTTCATTTCATCTCTTCCTATATATACCCCGGTTTAAGTTTCGCCCGAATAGCTCGACTCGTTAACTAAATCGGTTAGTCGTTAAGTTAACTTGACTTATTTAATTAGGTGTAAGTAACTTAACAAGTTACTAATGAGGCTCGTTAAACGCTAATTGAACTAACAGTTAAATGATTCGCTTTTGCCAATTTATGTATTTTACATTTATCGATGTAAAATATAGATTAAATCTCTAGATTGATTCCCCATCGACTCCCAAATTAGCAATCGTGATTTAATTCCATACATGAAATATAAGCTGGCGTCGTTGTATGTGTGTGACCTTCTGGGCCGATAATATTAGCCGTATAATAATATAATTGACCATTATGATTATTATATCGGTTATACATGAGATCTAGCAATCGCGCAACTTTGATATTATAAATAAGTTCCAATTCTAATTCACAATTCTGCTTGAACATAGCTTGGTAATCACATTTAACTAAAACTAGTAAATGAATTGTTACAACAATTATTACATGATAGGCATAATTATAAAATCAAATACTTTGATTTCCAACGAATCGTCACATTACGTCTGTGGCCCGAAGATGTGGAGTTTCTATCACGAAGGCTTGGAGTGCGGATGTTAATCGAGTAATAGAGGACACGTTGGGCCAGATGAAGAGTTCTACTCTAAAGCATGGGGAGCTATGATGAGACCATCATCGATGACTGCATCAAAGACTTTCTTTGGTGTTGATGGTATGAATCTTGACATCTTAAGTGTTGTTGATCTGGCCTTTTAATGTTACTAAAATTTGTTGATATAGGTGATATGCAGATGTAAAACTACGCTAATCTTTGAGGCTATTTGGACAAGAGAAGAGATCAATTGTTGTACAAGGTGGTGATGACACCATGGATGTTGACATTAAGGAGGTAATTCCTTAGGATGCTGGTGAGAAGAAGAAGTCTAAGAAAATGAAGCACAAGAAAAGTGCTGATGTTGATGAATCTTAAAAGGAAATTAAGCAAAGAAGAAAGAAAGGTCAAGAAGGCAAGGAAGGTTGAGAGAAGAGCAAGAAGGGACGTGAAGAATTTGGTAATGCTAATGTGCATGGTAGAAGATCATATGCAGAGCAGGGAGGTACGCCTATTATCCAACTACAAGGTGATAATCTTTGCGGAGGGAGGCTCAGAATGCGAAGAGTATGATATAGCTATTGGCGAGTAACTAAGTGGAAAAGGCCATGAAAAACAAGGAAAAAATGAATGAGAACCGGAACAAGTGTAGGGAATCGAAGGATTCCTAAAAATATTTGTTCTGCGTACCCACAACCAATGTGTCACTAGGAGCAAGCGGATAAGAGTTTGTGGCTAATAGATGGATTCTGTTTATCAAAAGTGACTCCAAAAAATCTAATATCATGAGTATTCTAGAAGAGGCGAGTGTTACCAAGCATTACAATGGTAGCCCACATCTGGTCCGAAGGCAGTACAGGAGTTCATTTGCAACATGACCGAGGATATTGATGACATTGGTAGTCCCAATTATCATAAGGTAACCTTCAGGAACTTTATCTTTGATTTCTCTCCTAGACTGATAAATGATTACTTTGGAAGATCAAATGGGGGTGCTATAGAATTTACAATCTAAAAGCCGGTGATATAGTGAGAGTGTTAACTAGAGGCCTGACTCATGGCCTGACAAGGGACTTCCTTCTTCTAAACAACAATTAGACTAATGTTTTATATTTGATATGTTTTATGTTTTATATGGCATCTGTTTAGTCATATGTCATTTGTTTAGCCATCTATTTTTGACTACTGTGCTGACAGTTAGACTAAAGTTGTGTTCGTATTCCATCTTGTGTGTTTACTTGTGGGTATTTACGCTATTCTTATTTGCGGTTAAATACGCTATCTTGATTTTCAGTTATATACTCTAAATTGTGACGTGTTTCTCAAGAGATTTGTAGCGATGGGAGTTTGTTAGTGCAGTAATTGTAGAATGTTTAGAGATATTAGACCAACATCTCCCCAACAGGTTAGTAGCAATGACTTCAGCCCAGAGTGAATCTTCGAAGAAGATTTTGTTTCCATTTATAAAGAGATCTCATTAGATATGATGTGGTTAATGTAAAAAGGAATTACTTAGTCAAGATAGAAGATATCGTCTAAAATAAAGAAGGAAAAGAGGACGATTCCATTTTAATATATTTCTGAGATAAGAGTTTTTATTTATGTAGTCTTTACCGTAAACTTCTTCTACCCATATAAGGCCACAATGTAGACCCTAGAGATGGCGGGGAAACAAGAAGAGTGCATTGTATTTTGTGAGGCATAAGGCGTTTATAGTTGATATCGTTATTAATTTGGCAGATGTCTGGGAGGATTCTATAAACTCTTTTAGATTGTACAACTTTTAATTTAACACATTATTCTGACAGTCACTTGCTTTTAGTGTTAAGCCAACGTAGTTGACACATCTTAGGGATAGTAGTGTTAGTGAATATATAGGTGTATTGAAGTCGGGAGGAGAGATTTGGATTTATACATCCAAATAGGAGTAGAATAGGATTTAGAAGAGATAGAACATTCACATAAGTCCTTATTTATGGTCTATCGTAGTGGAATGTCCGTTAAGGCGGTTGCCTCCCGGGGCCGTGGGGTGCATGTTGTCTTGGTGGGTTACGAGATTATTTGTGTTTTTTTACTTTCAGCATAATTTACTTTTTAGTTGAAGTCAGTATTAGAGTTGTTGTGATTGTGCGGCAATGATGCTTGAGTGGTGAATTACACTTTTTCAAGTTTAGTTCATTTAAGATATTACTCTGTCTCCATGCCTTATCTTTCAGGATAGCTTTTTCGCTAGCTTTGCACTCGGTTGGTTAATCACAAACGGAGCTGGTATTGCATCCTATCCTATTGACACAGTCCGCAGAAGAATGATGATGACTTCTGGCGAAGCCGTCAAATACAGTAGCTCTTGATGCATTCAATCAGATTGGCCAAGAAGGAGGTATATGAAGTCTCTGTTCAAGGGTGCTGGTGCCAACATCCTTCGTGCTATCGCAGGTGCTGGAGTGCTTTCTGGTTATGATAAACTGCAAATGATTGTCCTCGGGAAGAAATATGGATCAGGCGGTGGTTAATTGCTTCTCTTTAATTGTTGGTTGTTTAACATCAAAAATTGAAAAAGAGAGTTTCTCACTTCATTCAATAGATTGTTATGTTTTTGAATAATTCACTGGTTCCTTACCCCGGTCATTTAGTCTTGGCAATAGAACACCAGTAGAATAGAATACATCTTCTTCCAGTTGCTTTCCTGTGTTCTGGTAGTTGCACAATCTTGATGTAATTTCTTGGTTTAGTTCATATAAAGAGAGATATAAAGTTTATCTGTCATTATTATTTTAAGAACGCGCTTAATTTCCTGGTCAACTTTTAATTTTAGTTTGTATTTCCTTCCATTTTCTAAGCCAATGAGAAGAGCACAAAGAAAATTCCATGTGGTTCTCGCTTTTTCTATTGGGATTTGGAATCTTGCCACACCATTTCATACATTACAAATTACCTTGTCACCATTTGCGTGATTTGGTTGATGGAATCTATAAATTCACATTTTGACTCGGACCACATTTCTTCTATTCAAAATGGCTTCATTCATAAAAAGTCTAATAAAAATAATGTTATCATTGTCCAAGAAATTACTCATTTTGTAAGAACCTCCAAAAGGAAAAAAAAAATCAAGAATAACAATTACCAAGATTGACATGAAAAAAGCGTTTGATAGAATTAGATGATATTTTTTCATTCAAACTCTAGATTTTCTCATTCAAACTCTAAAAATGCTCAACATTCCCTCTAATTAGATATCTTTGATCTCTAGTTGCATCTCCATTATCAAATAATCTTATGATTGTTAATAGTAATACCTCTGAAACCTTCACCCCTCCATGTAGTTTAAGACAAAGGAATCCTTTATCTTTCATTCTTTTCGCAATCTGCAATAAAATACTATTAGATTCACCCAATACATCACAACTCAATAACCACCTCAAATGTATCACTACGGCCAAAGATGTCCCTAAAATTTCTCACTTAGTTTTTGTACACGATATCAAACCATCAATTTTTTTAAATCCCAAATTTTCTTTAGTTCAACTACCCCTATATAAAGGAATACCCTTGCACTCAACAAAATTTGTATACAAGAATCAGCTCTTTTAGGCAAGTACCTTAGTATTTCTCTAGACATTTCAACTACTAGGAAGGATGTCTTCCTGGAGATTATTGAGAAAATTTGTAGCGACCTCCCCAGTCGGCCGTCTTGAGGTTAAGATCATTAAAACTGTACACGAGTCACCCGATCGATGGATCTGATAACAAATATGACCTATTTGGCGTTAAAGACAAAGCTCTACATTCTATCATTGGTGTTCCAGCAATGGCGTCCAACGAAACAAGAGACAACGAGAAAACAAATCCACGAATAATCTGACCCAAGGATATACAAGAAATCAAAAATATAACATAGGGAAAATATAAGAGAACCGGACCCCTGTTAAATCTGACACCTGATGCAAGCATGCAAGTTGACAACAAAAGGGGAATGGTGATGAGAACATAATACCCTTGTGCACCGACATGATCTTGTGACTCTGTCTGAATCCTCGTACACTTTGACGATCGCTCTAGAGACCTAGGCCTAAGCAGCCTTTCATAGAGAGTCGGCTATTAAAGCTGAGTGAATACAAATACCCACCGGACTTTACTGATCACGTATAATGTGCTTATATATAGCAACATATGTACATCACGTTAACGAAGCTACACCGAGGTAATAAGCGTCCACAAATCGCATAGAGTCTCCTATATGATATCCACGCTAACTATCACCTTGAGGAGGCTTTATAACCGTAATGATGCATATTCGTTTAAAGGAAGCTTGATCTCAGCGTACAAAATTAAATCAAAAGCCGTGAATGAAGAATTTTTCTCAGATAGTAAACAAATGAGAAATCCACCTCCATGAAATAACCAAAAAATGAGGAATTATACACGTATAGGGAATCAGCCTCCAAATAATACACATATAGAGGAATCCTTTCGAATAATCGGATGAGACTCATAAATCATAAGGCAGTACTTTTCAGAATGTCATGTCAGCATGAGCACTCCCACTAATCCTTTTGAGGCTGCCGCTCGATATGCATGCTGAGCCTCCCGGTCGAGAGTCGCGTACAAATAGCAACAAAAGCGATCAAAATCTGCGGCCTGCTGACGCGCGGCCTTGAAATGCAGCGCGGCGCGCATTGGTATAACCCGCGTGACATACTTGATCTCGCTAGCATGAATCATAATCACAAGCTATCTCATAATATAAATCATAATCACCACTATCTCATCATATGAATCATAATCCCAATTATCTCGTAATATGAATCATAATGCAATTATCCACGTAATATCGATCGTAATCTGATTATTTCATAATATGAATCATGCTCACTATGATACACGTAAAATAGTCCCATGACAACACATGCAAAATATATAACATAATATATCACGAAGGGTTCCACATTAAATGATATTTATGCTACTTTCGAGCCAAAAGCGGTAATGATAACTTTCACAGAGTAGTCACCGTGTTGAGTCGAGGCTCGAAGTCTATTCAAAAGAAATTGTACATTATAACACATTCCGTGAAATAACCTCTCTTAACATCTATATAAGCCCCGAGTGTTATACCGTCTCACAATTCAAATTACAACTCTTATGATAAATCTGTCTCATGATTAGTATCACCAACACAAAAATTCCATGCTTCATTCTATACAAACTTCATAAATCGATATTCGGTCATCATTTGATTACCTAACAATAACACTTTAATCACATTCTAGCAATCCAGCAATGATTGCCAATTAATTATTAAAACCATTCATCCTGACCTCGATTGAACCTTACTTCTGCCTCTGAAACTTTCCCCAAACTTTCTATTTCCAATCTGATTCATATCCAAACCAACACTTCTATTCCCAAAATAACTATATTCAGTCCCTCACAGCTTTCCCACACAATTTAAAGTTAACTTAAGAAAAGTCAACAAAGTCAACAAAGTCAAACCTCGACATACGCAGCTTGATAATCCTTTCCAGTCTGCCTTAAATCCATAAACTACACTTAGATAATATTTCTATCACATAATAAAGTCAAGATCTAAAAGTCAACATAAAAGTCAAACCATCAAATAGTCAACTATAGCCTAAAATGAGGAGATTTGAAGATTAAAACTCATACCTTTGATGAACGAGAGATGGGAAACGAGATTATGAAGCTAGATTCCACAAGATTTGCCAAGAAAATGAAAAAATTCAAAGGGAAATGGGAGGGGGTAGGTTCGGCCTTATGGAGGGAAGAAGATGATAGATTTTTTGTGTTTTGATGAAATGAGGATAAGTATGAGACTTAGTGGTGGTAGGTGGAACTTTTAAGTGGAGGTTAGGTCTCGTTTGGTTCGCAATTTCGCTTCTCTTCTCGGTTTAACAACCTAATTCGAACACGAGTCAAATTAAATTTCTATTCTCAAAATATTATCGTCGACCAGTAATGTCGTTATTAGGTTTTAAAATTTTAACTTTAACGCAAAACCTCAACGGGCAACTAAATCATATAAAAAAAGTGTAACCTCATAGCAGGTTATTTCAAATCAAATGCAAAATTTTTGTCATGAAGTCAAATTCTTAAATTTCAAGGCCATTTCGTAATCCGTCTAGCCTTACCCTTGAAGTATTTACAAATTCTCTTTGAATATTCTCGGTAAAAATCGATAAATTAATAGCCCAACTTTCTGGGGGAGATGATGGCAAGGATTTTGGAGAGGAATCCATCTTGGCTTAGTGGCGTGGTTGCTCCGTCCGCCATCATTTCCACTTAGTTTTTCTTGTTGGGCGAAGTGCAGGATATTAGCCACCGCCTCCTTTGAAAGCAAATAGAGGGGCCTTGACGGTGATTCTCTTGGGCCAGTTGGCGGGGCGAGATACCCCATTTATATCCTCGCCTCCACATTGACCACACAGGCCTAAATCACCCAACTCTTCAGTTTCAGGAGTAATTTGGACTCCGTTATGTCGGGGGTCTCGAGGAAGTGCTCAAATTTTAGGCTACGACGAAATCGATCGCTTGATCCTCCGATGATAAAGTTAGTATTTATCAGAGAATAATTGACTTAGTATTATGTGTAAAAAAGCATTACCTCCGAAAGGAATAAATGAAAGGGTATTTATAGAGAACACCCGAGGCACAACCGAGGGAGATGGTAGCGTGTCGGCTCACTGCTGTCTTACGACAAATATCCCCTGAAGGAGACAAAATGGCTCTTTTTAATGTCCTCTTCTCCTATTGGGCTTAGAAATTGGCCCGATAAGAAACTCTTATTTATGTCGGTGCCTTGATCCGCTTGAATAATAATTGTGCTTGTTATTTTTTTGAAAAGGTGCAGAAATATTCGGTATTAAATAAGTTCATTAAACACCTAATCCCATCACTTTGACCTCCAAATTTCCAAGACCAACTGTATCTCCCTCTTTCTTCTCCCATAAAAGGTATTATTTTTCCTTCTAGTTTAAATCTTGTCCTTGTCTCCAAGCTTTTCCTCGTTCATTAACTGTTTGTCCTGCCTTTTTAAGCAAAATCGGCCCTACTTTCCTTGTACTCGCGGAAACGAAGAAGAATACTCCGAAATGGCAAGCAAAACTCAGAAAAGCAGGCTCACACCCGTGGAAACCTTTGTGGAAAAGCTACACAAGGAAGGTGGCACCATTAGACTTTTTGTAAGACCGGGGTTGTTACCTTTTTGATGAGGTTCGATCCCGCACTCTACGCCTCCCAATAGTCATGTACATTACTCGTCCTAAACGGATCGTTATGTTCTTGATTCTACTTGATGGGATAACGTGCGAGGTTTGGATTTGAGGAGCATGTAATGGGGAACCACGAGGAATGAAGAGAGGTAGAGGTTTTGTATCCCGATATTTTGTAGACCTCATGAAGCTTCTAAGAATTCAAAAATCCTTGTTAAAATGGAAAATTGGCCGGTGAGTCGAAGGAAGCCCAAAAGTCCCGAATACCTGGCTGCATTTGGAATCGAGGGTGTGAGGCTTACATTAACGATCCGGGGTGAAGGAATCCACAGATCCTCGAGGGGTTTTAGTAGCGGAACAACGAAGGCGTGGTTGCATGGGGCCATCTTCGACACCTCATGACTACTACTCAATCCATCCAGAAATGCAGATCACGAGTTCCATGATAGGCGAGACCACAGGCACTCCGCTTGGAAGGAAAGGATATACCCCCGCCTTCTGAGATTTTTTTAACTTCTGGTACGGTTGAGGCGTAAGCCCTCTTCGTCAACTCTCTTTTTTTATGCACGCAATTGGTCATGCCCTCGGTCAAGCGGGTCCGCCTTTTAGACACTTGTTAATGACGCTTCGAAGTGGTGTTTATGCATCGGGGATGGTGCCCGGTGTCAATTGTTTCAAAGATTTTAAGCGTTGTTCGTGAGGGGTCATCCTACTTTCACATCGGACGGGGTGAAGAATAATGCTTTGATAGAGAGCCGGGAAGGTAGAATCCACGAGGTGCCCGCAGTATTTGTGCTTTGTGAAAGGCATTTTCCGATGATGTTCCCCGCGATTTTCTATGAAGCTACGCGTCCAGCAGGTTTGAGGATTCTAGGGCCACCTTGAGGCGGAGTTCAGGAGATTGGTCGGCTTTCAGACCACTTTCCCTTAAAGACTTTTATGGCTGTCCACAGTGTGGTCGTTAAAGAGGTTTGTAGAAAGGACCAATCGTTCCACAGAAGCATGACCTAGGTTCGATTGCTGCAAATAATTTTTCATACTAACAATATTTCCATCTGTTTTAGATAAATTGCTTCTCTTGAAAGTGGAACCGGTCTTACCCCTGGACAAAATCAAACTCACAGCTGATAGTATCGGGGGCACTTCTCTTGTACTTGACGAAGTCATGGGATCAGAAGGGCTCCCTCTCGCTGGTGTGAAGAGGCGATTTAGGAGGAGCCGGCTCCCATTCAAGGGGGCTTCTGAAGTGTCACGAGACTCTCGAGGCCCGATCTGAGGAGAAACCACCGAGAGGAGCCTACCGATTCCTCGCCGCCCGATGGATATGAAAATCACAGGAAGCCCAGTCGAGACAAACCCTAAAACCTCACTTGTCTTTCACTTTGACCCCTCCGTGGGTTTATGCCTCGAGGATCGAGGAAAAGTACAGAGTGACCACCCACATATTCGTGGATACTCCTTATGTACTCCGCCCCGGAGGTTAGGGTGACGGTGATTACATGCCAGGGCGTCCCCTTCTTTAGGTGCGGATATGTTGAAGAGCGCTTTAGAGAAGAGGTACTTGGAGGCGATGAAGGTTCCAATCCCCGCTTTCGCCTTCTGGCAGTTAGCCCATTATGATTGAGGTAAATATTCTCTTCGTTTCTTTTTACAACTTTCCTCGGCTTTCGGCGACGAAATTTCTTGGCGATGTCTCTTTAGTGGGCTGGATCTCAGGGAATTAATAAGGAGTTTGAGCGGGAGAGTCTTCTATAGAATCGATAAGGAGGATTAGAAGAGAGAGACTACGCCACTTGCCGAGAAAGGAGAAAGCCATGCGAGTGCGATGACCTCGCCGTCATCGGGAAAGTTAGTCTCCGGAGCCGTACAGCTCGAGAGAAGCTTAAGTGGATAAGGACATCCTCAAGGGATAATTCTCGGAGAAGCGACCCTCGGTGCAGAAGATCGAGGGTCAGGCTGCCAGGAGGCAGATCCCGATTGGACAGTTGCCTTGTTGAGAAGGAAAACTTGAACTCCGTTTCTTGAGTAGAATTAACGCCTCAATTTGTTGAAGACTTCAAGGGGAGCCCGGCCGATGCGTCGAGGCATTGAAAGGAACCTGACTACTATTCTTGAGGGATTTTTTTGTCAAAAAAATTCTACGGACTTTCCCGGTATGTCATCTCACTTCCAAGAATATGTTTCTGGCTTGGGGGATGATTATGTAGTGGAGCTTTTTGACGATATCCCTAATGATGATGAGGATGTGGGGGCCGATGATGGAGATGGTGATGCTTCGAGGCGAGGGATGATGAAGATCACCGGGGAAGTAATTTACGTGCCTTAGTATTTTAAATAGGTCCAGGCTTTACATGTAATATATATATATATTTTTTTTGTTAATGATTACCGAGGCCTATCATTAGATGCGGTGTCACTTACTTGTGTAACTCTTTTGTTTAGTAATGGGAATGCACTTACTTCGACTTCCAAATAAAAATTTCACAATCTATATTCTTCATAATATTCTCATCGTAATTTCTTTTAATTATTATCAATAGTTTTTGGTACCAGTTAACCCTATTGCCCCTTGCTTTATGATGGAGTTTATTAAATTCTTTAGTAAATCCTTGCAATAGTAGTGTCATTAGTTTATTCATTACCTCCCGACTATTTCAGTGATTAGTCGAAGGTATGATTTTGAACTACTTCTCCGATATTCCCGAAAAAACCTATTGGAAATCAGAGTATTTTGATTTCTATAATTATGCCCGTTACGATAATTTTTGTAACAATTCATTTACTAGTCTTAGTTAAATGAGATTACTCTAAATAAGTGTTCAATAATAGTAATTATAAATTACTAAAATGGAAGCCCGACGATAATATCGGGGTTATGCGATTTCTAGATCCATGCATAATCGATATAATCATCATAATGGTCAATTATATTATTATCGACTAATATTATCTAGCTTCACCAAAGAATTCGCCTTCTTGTCTGATAGCGTTGAGTTATATTCGCGTTTAATAAGGTCATCCGAATTATTAAATTGGGAGTTGATTAGGAATTGCTTAGATACTTGTCGAGAGTTTGTTGATAATATAAAATAAAATTGGACAAAACCGAATTAATTAAGTTGTATTTCAATTGTGGTTTAACGAGGGAAACTTATTAGTAACTTGTTAAGTCAACTTTTACTCGTTTAGTAATAAGTTAAGTTAACGACTAGCAGGTTAGATATTTATCAAGCAGTGACTATTCGGCCAGGAAACTAAAAGGACTATATAAGGAAAAGATGAAGGAATGAAAAACCTAAGTTTTCATTTATTCTCTCCCAAGAAAACGGCCTCCTCTCCCCTCTACAGCATTTTATGAGTGGGATTTTTGACTCATTTTGTTAATCAATTGCTATATGATTCTGTGAAGTCGATTCTGCGAGATTCAGCCGCTCTTTGTTGTGGACTAGCTGGGCGTTGTATTTTCAATGCTGCATTGCTAGGAATTCAAAAGGAGGCTTACGTGAAGATTAACTTGGTGATTTCCTTCGATGTAAAGCACTTTCGTTTCATAAATATATATATATATTTATTGTAATTCGATTATATAATTTATTCGTCTTAGTTGAATTTGTTTATTTTATTACGAACAAATTTTCTAACGGTGGCATCATGAGCATGTTTAAGTTGTATATATTCGATTACATTTATATAAATTTGTTGTATAAAATATTTTATATCATTTTTCATGTTTATATGTCTTGACCATGAATATATGTTTTGAAAATTGATCCGTGAATAAATATGTATTTATACATTATTCAATTTCATCATGTTTATGGTTTGATGATTTGAATTTAGATTTGTGTTTCATAGTTGAAATAGTTTTTAAAACTGTTTTGATTGAAATAAATGTTTTATTGGATTTTGAGGCATTTAAAATAATTCAAAAATTCACCAATTTTCTTTTGTATTTGGCAGAGGGGCAGAGAACTATCTCAAAAAAATCAGGAATTTTTTAGATAGTTCAAGTGTCTAGCTTCAATGTTCTAAAATGTTTATTATATAATTAATTTTTGGTAAATGCTTTTTACAAAATTCCACTTGGAAAAGTTCAATAAAATTGTGTGGAATGTCGGTAAAAAGTGGAAAAAGTTTAAATAAAATTCAATTTTCTTCTAGAATCATTTGTGTATTAATTTCCTAAATTTTAAATTATATATTTATGTGATTAATTTTGATTGTATATTAAAAATGGAAACTATCTATATAGTGTCATTCATATATTTGAAGTACAAAGTTTAATTGAGAGTAATTTATAAATCTCAAAATTAGTGTTGATTCTACCGTATTAAGTACATTTTATTATGTATTGATTGAATATTTCATTAAGTATTATGTGCATGTTTATTATCTTGTTGATATTTATTACATACTTATTTGCATTCATGTATTTAATGGTGTTTATGACTTTTTATGAGTCATTTTATTCCATACCATTTAATGTATATTTATTAAATCAGCCTTATGTGATTTATTTCTTTTACACATATATATTAATGGGAATGGAAAGGGAATATATTGATATGACATAATTTTGTATTTTATTTAAATCGTTATCACGAGACCATTTATTAAGTTGTAAGCGACCCATTTGATCATTATTTATTTATTTCATTATTTATTTTATTTTGCCCAGAGGTCTGCATGCTATCTTTGTTGGGTTAGTATATAAATGTACTCACATGGATGCATTGATAAAACGACTTCACGAGGATGATAGAACTTGGAAGTTTCGAGTTGAAGAATACAGTATATTTTGGAAAATCTTGAAAAGAGGGCATATGTTAGTATTACACTTTGTAAGAAATATTGTAATAGGTCTATTTTATTTGGGGTAATATTATATATCTCACAGATATTGTATGCTTTATTTTATTTTCTGGTATATATTACTTGAGTATGTGTTATATAACATGTTAAATAATAATAATAATATTAATATCTATTAATTTAGTGAAATGTCGAAATAATTTTAAAGTTGGCTTATACGATCGTCGGGCACGGTGTGATGGCGGAGTGTACTGGTATCTTGACAAGTATGACAATGGATCATGTTGAAGTGATTTCCACTAACGTTGTGGGCTTCGGATAGTCGTTTCCAAAGTAACGTATTGGTTTAATTGGTAGTTTAACGGTGATTTCCACTAACGTTGTGGGCTCGATGATACATTGTCGGGTAGCACCCTGTTAGGAGTGTTAGTGACCCAAGAGTTGTGTCATGGTACACAATTGATTAGTTAATCTACCATTGTGTTGGGATTCAAAATATATGTAGTGTTGCGTTTAGTTCAACGCGATTGGTCTTAGATGCCTTATACGTTTGTGAGATTTAAAATGCATATAATATTTATAATTTATTTGTAATATGTTAGATGTTTTTGAACTGCGCTATCTATGATTGCATATTTTCCTTTATGATTGACACACTAAAATTACCTATTTATTTACCATTAATTGGGCAAATTAAAATATAACTTTATTATGTGAAATAAGACAAGTTAAGGAGAAATTCATAAACTTGTGGTAATATAGTGTTATAAATGCTAAATGCATTTTTCCTTCTTAAGCCATTGAATAGCAGTTGCGTACTAATAAAAGACAAACAATATATATCTACGATTATTCCATACTTAGATACAATCATGTTGACATGTGAATTGAATTTCGGGTTCAAGTGAACAACGTCCGTGATATAATTTAGAGATAATTTATTTTGATCACAATTAAAGAGTGATGATGATATGAGGACTAATACGTTATATTGGCATGACAAGAACTAAATGAATAGTTCAATCTCTTTTATAACACAATTGAGAAAAGCTGTGGATGCTTGAATGTTGTATCTATATTTCCAAGACATGTCATTTGGTATTTAGTTTTTCATCGACAAGGTGAACTCTGTTCTTGAATTATGATGAACCATAAAGCTTGTGGTTTGTATAACCAGATAACAACATTTGTCTGTTGGTTCACACATCACTTGTAAAGTTGAGCATAAGAACTATGATTTGAGTTGGTGTTATTATTTCAAACCTGAGAAATCTGAGAAGAAGGATATACATAACATAGAAATGAAAAAGAGGTTTGATAAAATCTCATATCTACCAAAATGGTTTGTTACCGAATTGTGTTATTTAAAAGCTGCGGTGTCTTAAACCTTTGTTTTCATGGGTTATGAGTCGAAATATATGGTAATAACCGGGATCTAGAGGAACTAAGAAAGATGGGCATTGAGCTCTTGTGCATGACCCAGTAATGGCAGCACCATTCTTAAATCATCAAAGAATGGTTGAAACTTTTGAGCTGTTTTGCTGAACTATACATGATATTTTTGAATAACAATTGGGTGAAATACTTATGGAAAACTAATACAACAAGACCGAGATCAATCTTGAATTAGAATAGGTAGTATAACTACTTGAACTTATTTGAGACGTTAAATTGTCTTGCCGTTTAGTTTGTATGCTCACATACAAGTTAGTTATAAGTCATTCAATGATACACAGAATTGATAAGAGTATGGGGAGGACCATATGCCTCAAGTTTTGAATTAAGTATAAATGACATGGTGATCCAAAGAATGAGACATCATTCGATCTTAAAGCGTACTTTGCTAAGATCGTAAAGTAAAGAATTGTGTTTGTAAAGTTAAAACACGGCGGATGAAATCTTTCAATTTGTATACCAACGTAATTTCATTCCACCTTAAATGTCACTTAATTGGGTGATCTGGTAAGGTTGTGTTTAATGTGGTTGAAATTACGATGAATGAAATAAATTCACATATTGAAAGTTGTTGCACTGTTATTCATACTCCAAGCTGGGAACCAACTAAAGTTGTTTGACAAACAAACTTTGAGCGATTTTAGAAAAGACAAGTTAATATTATGTCACCAAAGTAGGCATATTTAACATGGGTCAAATGTTGAGATTATGTCATCATGTACATAAGCGGGCGGTGGTATTTATTTTTATCTACTATAGAATTACAATTTATTGTATGTAGTATCTTCATTATGGGTATAAAGAGTGGAATTAAATATGACTTGATTTGTACTTTCAGTGACCTTTAGGAACTACCAATCGATCATTAGAACAGCTTCAATTATGTTAGGAATGTATGTGAGAATTCTTGATGCATTTATTTAACCTCTAATGCGAAATCATGTTATGAATAAGTCATACTCCGTTAATTGACTGAGGTAAATGGTGAAATAGAATTGGAATCTGCTGAGTCAAAGCCCTTATAGTCCTCCTATTTACTTCCTAGATGGTGATTTCATCGAAGTAAAACATAATTCTATTAAATGAACATATAGTCATAAATGAATCAAACATTTGGTTTCGACCAAGTTAGATATTCATTAATTGACTATCTTGGCATGCTCTATTCCATATTTTCACTTATTATCCAGCGTGTTACTGACATGTATGTGTTTAAGTAAGTGATCAAAGAATGTTTCTAAGTAATGAATTTCGATGATGATGCATACTACTCATTGTTGTTGGGAAGTTCACATACAGCCGAAACAAGAAGGAAAATGATTATATTATCGATTATCAAGACAGAAAGCTTGAGATGAAGTATAATGGAGTTAGAAACTTACGTCTTGATATTTGATTGAAATCGAGAAGGGGTCAGAGTGAAGATGAACCTTGAGTTTCTCAAAGTTTAGTGGGGCGCAACAACACATAAAAGTTTTAGATGTTTGAGTACTAAAGGAGATCATACATTACAATCTTGAAAAGGTATAGGTACCAAGTTGATTCTTGTACAAGCGTAAACCCCGATTACATATATGTGACATATCTCAGTCTGAAATATAAGCTTAAATGACATTTGTTTGTTAAACTGTATTGGAGTCATGAAGCTTGAGGTGAATAAATCATGATCGTTAAATTCTATGATAGAGCGGTTTCTCCTGACCAATGAGGCAACTCTCTGTTAAATTCAGTTCCACAATTAAGGACCCAGCGTGATCGAGAGTGGTTGGACTCTATTACATGGTAATTTGACTATTACATAGTAATAGGATTCACACTTTTATATTACGGGATAATGTGATGTACATATGACGTGACATAACCTGATTCCATGTAATAAGATTGTGGAGTTTACTAAAGACATTTCTTTGAGGTATGTGAATCACGGCTTTGTAGTAACTTTAAAGAATAAGGGTGTATTTCTATGGGGAATGGATCCTTATTGATCTTCACACAAAACTCAAAGTGAATAGTGTCATGAATGGTTGTCAATGTGGAACATTATTAGCCAAGTAACTCGTTAATGAAATTTGAGTCTACAGTATACTCGAGATGTTAAAAAGCTTGAACTCGATATTATAACTTTTGCGTTGACGATGATGTTATTAAAGAGATATGCATTTAAACTAAGACAGTATATTTTTCACACGCATTTAGTTGTGTTGTAAACTTGCCCGATAGTAACCAGTAGCTATACAAAATACGAGATAGTCACTTTAGAAATACCAAAAAAGGTTTGTCGCATTGAGTTAACTCTTTTGGGTATTTGAGGGAAAGCTGGACAGATGGTAATGTTATAGTTTAAACTAAAGCTTGGCAAAAGGCTTAAACTTCGTTTTCACATAGCTATGTGTGGTATCTATGATAGTCTTACCCATCATTGATTCCATGGTTGAGAGACCGAGCAGATGGATGTAAAGTCTACTTTCATGTAGTATTCTGGGTTATGATATGATTGTAATCGTTACTTTTCCAGCTTTATATGTCTTAAAAGACCTAAAGTTTAATCTGAAGCTTAAAAGATTCGCGTGTGGACTTGAGTAACCATCTTGGAGTTAATATATTGATGCGTGATTAAATCAAGGTTTGATTTCACGAGATTGAAGAAAAAAGCCCGAGCATTTAGGAGTTCGGTGGGAGCAATTCATTTACTTTCACAAGAATAAGTTAATCAATTGATTGAACAAAGTAATTCTTGTTTCTGATCTAATTATTAAGCATTATATGAATCATTAATTCATTAAATATAGTAATTTATTATTTCCGCAGAGTTGGTTGAAATAATAAATCCCAAAATATATAATGTTGTTTCACAGGTTGGTTGATATAGTAATTTATTATTTCTAGAGGCATAACTGTAAGCGTTGATAATCTTAAAGTCTAGAAACATGGGAATGGCCATTTCCATTGGTCACGATGGGGTTTTGGGCCAATAGCATTTGATGACTAGCATAGCGAATTGATTTATGATCGATTTTGTTTGGATAATGAGAGCTTGTAGCTGATGGAATCTTATGGTTTATCGACTTATAGCTGACGAAATTTGTATTGACATGCAAGATCATAGAAAATATGTATATACGTGTCCTATGATATTTGCTGATAGGATTTAACAATTCTTAGACTGCGTATATAACTACTTATGTTATATAAGTTTGTGTGCTTTGACTATGTCAGCATTCATAAGAGTTATAACGGCATATGTTAGGTGACACGGTGAGTATAGTAGTAGGTAGAGTATATTATAAAGGAATTTATCCATTCTTGATATATAAAGTGAGATCACGGGCCCTCTCAGTAGGTTGGGGTGATTGGTTTATGGGGCAGCCATAGTACAGATTCGGTTTGATTCATTAAGAAATCGTGGGTGTTTCATGCTTCTTATAGTTAGCCTAAGACTA
Source organism: Lithospermum erythrorhizon (assembly GCA_019722365.1). NCBI lineage: Eukaryota > Viridiplantae > Streptophyta > Magnoliopsida > Boraginales > Boraginaceae > Lithospermum > Lithospermum erythrorhizon. Next base: position 113,292 of record JADFUC010000242.1, read on the forward strand.
GAGATGGCGGATAAAGAAAAGATTGTAAATGTCGTCCAAAGGGCAAGTAGAGTGTGGAAATCAGTTATTTTGATTTCTATAATTATGCAGATTTGCGAAAATTGTAACAATTCATTTTTACCCCAATGCTTAGTTAAGTAAAGAGATTACTCAAACTAAGTGTTGATGTAAGTAATTGTAAATTACAAAATGGAACTCACGATAATATCGAGTTATGCCCAGTTACTTCGTCAGCATGCATAATCGTCTCAATAATCATAATGGTCAATTATATTATTATCACATTTCAATATTATCTGACTGAAGGTCATGTGACATTGGAGTTATATTCCATATGGAATTAAATAAAAGTGTGAAATTGGAGTTGATTGAAATCAACGAGATGTGCAAGCCAGGAGTTTTACATTGATAATGTAAAATACAAATTGGATAAAACGAATCAATTAAATTGCTATTTCAATTGTTAATTACTTGAGGAAGCTTATTAAGTAACTTGTTAAGTCAGCTTTTCGTTTAGTAATAAGTTAGTTAACTGACTTAACAAGTTAGCTATTTATCAAGCAGTCAAGCTATTCGGCGAAACTAAAGGACTATATAAGGTTAAAGATGAAATGAAAACCTAAGTTTTTCATTTCATCCCTCTCAAAAGAGAAAGTCACCGCCTCCTGCTCCCATCTCTGGCGTTTTAGGTCAAGTTTTTGACTCATTTTGTTATCCTAATTGCTCATAAGATTCTAGCTATTCCAATGTGAGATTCAACCGCTCTGGGTGTGGACTAACTGGAGGCATTGTATTTTGATACTCGCTAGAATTCAACGAAGAGGCTTCGTGAAAGATGAACTTAGTGATTTTACTGGCGTGATGTAAGTACTCGTTTCATACATAGATGTATTTTATTGCTTAATTTGTTTATATACATTTATTCGATCTTGGTGCATTTGTTTATTTTTTATTATGAACAAGTTAAGTAATTTTCCAAGGCACTTTAAAGGGATCCTGTTAATTGATTGGATCTGATTTAAAGATCCTCCCAACCTCGTATACGAGTTTAGTTTAAAATGACTTGGTCAGCTTGCATCTACTTCTCTAAAGCTGGGCGAGGGAGATAGAACTATTTAATTAATCCTAAATGGCATGGTCATTTTTAAAAGATCTTACCGGCTTGCTTGAGGGGAAATAGTTAGAACTATTTAATTAATCTAAATAAGTAATTAAATGCTTTAAGATCTTCCTCGTCTTATGCGAGGAAATAGTCAAACTATTTAATTAATCTAAATGGCATGGTGTTTTTAAGATCTTCTCGTCTTGTGCGTGGGAATTAGTTAGAACTATTGGGTAATCTAAAATGACATGGTCATTTTTAAGATACTAAATCTTGCCAAAATAGTTAGAACTCTTTAATTAATCTAAATGATATGGTCATTTTGAAAAATCTTCCTCGTCTTGTGCGAGGGAAAATAGTTAGAACTATTTGGTGTCTGAATGACATGAACTTTCCTTTATTGATCAAAAGTTGATCGTCTTGAATGATGGGGATACTTTTACAGATTATTACAAAAGATGAGGAAGATAGTACTTTTCAGACAAAATACTTCTTGAGGTAAATCCCATGCCATGTGTGGTCGATGGGCCTTCGAGAGAGTTCCTCGAGCTCATAGGTTCCAGGTCCTATAACTCCCTTAATCCGCTAAGGGACTTCCCACTTAGGATTGAGTTTATTTCGATTCTTGGGGCGGCTTCGCTGCAACTGATCCTAAACACAGTCTCCTTGTTAAATTACTGTTCTTGACCGCCCGATTGTAAAATCGGGACATCGCTTGCTTATGCTCTTGCATCAGGAGCCAAGTGGGTAACTTGATCTCTTAATTCATCAAACTGTTCGAAATTTTTAGGCGTTAGTGCGTTTTCTTTCGCCTGTGATGATGATCACTAATGTGGCGGCGAGCATCAATAGGCTAACAACGACACACCGGCTCCATAGGCTAAGCTGAAGGGTTTGCCCACACACTGAAGGGTGTCGTTCGATAGGACCATAGAACCTGTCTGTTCTTTGTACCATTAGCGCCCCCGTTTTTGAGGAGATTTTTTAATTCCATAAATAGCAGTTCGGATTTATTACTTCCACAATCGTTATATTGAGGATATAGAACGTGGTGCACCAAGTTTGATCAGTGCACGTTTGTGATAACCCATAAGATAAATTGGCAGAACCGAGGATCCACAGGACCCGTATCGAGTAATAATACTTCACTCGATGGTTTATAATAGTGCACGACCATCATTCTTCTCATGGTTGAAGCCAAATTCTGCCCCCACATAGGAAAAGTTGGACATACAACGGTGAACATCTCTATTACGGGGTTTCAGGGTAACTGCATTTCGGCATACATCACTCACTCCATATCTTTGCGATGTACCCTTAATTTTAAGGCTAGAATATTCCGCCTATGGTGCCTGAACCGTATTCCTCATTAATACCTCCTTAAGTCTGATCTATACTGGCTCCAAGACACAGAAAAGTGGGCCAAGGTGAACTATTTATACAATTCATATCATTTGGAACTTGGACTGTCACCTTCTCCTCTTTATGACTTTTATAGCCAGTCTCCATCCATTTATCTTAAGCCAGTGTCTTGCACTCCGCTGGATGGGATGTTCTCTGACCTCAACATGAACTTACCTGAGGTAAGTCTCAAGTATGTGGTCGCCAACCTGGAGAGGTGGTTCACATGCTCATTGCCCAGGAGAAATGTGTTCGAGTTGGATGTGCTTGGGCACTTTGACAGGCCAAATGCCATGTCATATTTTAATGAGTTCCTCGCTCTTGCTCATAATCCCCTGGTTTCAATTCTCTAGAGCTATGATTATTCAAGTGTACTATTTGAACCATTGGCTCTCTTCAAACTGTTGGTTCTTTAAAGAAGAGAGCAAAAGACATTCAAAATAATTCTTTGGTCCCTTTCCATTTCCAGGTTTCTCAGTTCTCTAATTTAAGGTTTCTCGGACAGGCGTTCCCACAATGAAGTCATTTCAGGCCTGTGCTACTTCTTCACTGGTTCGTGAGACTATTGGTTTCGAAACATATTCAGTGTAGGCCAGTTAACCTCCCATCAATGAGAGTTGAACATAGTCTTCTAAATAGGTTAATTTTTGGTGATGTGCTGTGATGATAATGTAAAACAAAAGAGCATCAGGCTCTAATCGCTTGGCGGAGACGTGACTCACATAGTAAAATGAGCTACTAG
>JADFUC010001882.1:0-131309 GCA_019722365.1 Lithospermum erythrorhizon
ATCGGTATGCTTGCTTCGTTCAGTTACGTATTGCTTTGGACTCCCAGGGCGTTGAGAAAGAATAGTGGCATTTAGGTGATAGTGGATGAAGCGCCGAAATCGGCTCATTTAACTACGATTAAGTCGACTTCAGGTCACAGCCGGTTAGGCGAGGTTGTATGTTGATCAAATTGTCGCGATTAAGCAGGTGCGGTATCGATTGTCGAGACCGAGATCTTTAGATTCACCTCAGTTTTGGAAAGGATTTCCAAGAGCGTGATGGGAAGAGGGGTCAATTTGGTACATCATTTCATCATGATCGGATGGGCGTTAAGGAGAACAATTCAAACATTGGAGGATGATAATATTTGCGGGCTTTGTGTGTTGAATTTTCGGAAGTGGGATGATGAATTGCCTAAAATGGAGTTTGCATATAATAATAGCTTCAGCGCCCGGCATTAGGATGGCGCCATTTGAGGCATACGGAAATGTAGGACTCGGTTTGTTGGAGCAGTAGGGGATAGAAAAGTGTACGGTTGAGTTGGTGGAAAGGTCGGTGGAGAGAATAAAATTGATAGAGCAGCTTTGAAAGTAAGCGCAAAGATAGGTAAGATGTATGGAATGTCAGTGTGGTTAACCTTTGAAATTGGTGATAAAGTATTCTTGAGAATATCGTGGAAAGGCGTATTGAGATTAGGAAGAGGGAAGTTGAGTCTCGATATATCGGTCCGTGAATTTTGGGCAAAGTTGGTCCGATGGCCTATCGTTTAGCGTGCCTCAGTGGATAGAATTCATAATGTCTTCCGTGTCATGTTTGAGGAAGTATATCCCAGGGCGAGATCGTATTTTGGAGTCACAACCCGATGGAGCTTGGAGAGGACACTACGAATCTGAGAGGAAACGGTGAAAATTCATGATAAATGGGAAAAAGTGTTCTTGAAGCAAAGTTGTGGCTTTAGTAGAAGGTGTTGTGGCGAAATCGGCGAGTGGAGAGGAAGCTACGTGGGAGCGAGAGGAGGATGTCGAGAAAGACAATATCCATCTTTCGAAATAGAAGGTTAGTTCTTAAACTTTGTGCTATAATATATGTGTAATATGTGATTTTACATAAGGATTGGTAAGGGAGTTGGGAGCAGGCGAGTGGTGTTGAGTAAATTTCGGGGGGCGAAATTTTTATTGGAATGGGAGGCTGAAATAACCCGTACGTATAAGCATTTTTCTTAATATGATTTTGAATTTGCCGGTTAAAGGTGTTTTGCGGTTAAAGTTGAAAATTTTAATGGAATAATAATGATAATATGGGTTGAATGATAATATATTTTGAAAATAGAAATTTAATTTGACTCGTGTTCGAATTAGGTTGTTAAACCAGAAGAAGCGAGTATGAACAAAAGCGAGACTTAAACTCCCACTTAAAGTTCATACGCCTTAAAGTGCAAATGCTTTTACCTCGTTTCATTAAAACACAAAATCTATCTTGCTTTTACCCACCAATGGGAACTACCCCTCCATTTCCACTTGGTACTGTTTTTCATTTCTTGGCAAATCTTGGGAATACAGCTTCATAATCGTTTCCCGTCTCGTTCATGAAGGTATGAGTTTTAATCTTAGTCGTTATTTGAGGCTATAGTTGACCGTTTACTAGTTTGACTTTTTGTGTTGACTATTGGATCTTGAATGTATTATGGTATAGAAATGTTATCTAAGTATCGTTTAGGGGGATTAAGCGATTTTGAGTGATTGTGGGAGGTTAGAAAGTGGTGTAAGTTAAGGGTTGACTTTTATTAAATTAACTTTAAATTATAATATGAGGTGAAAGGACTTTAATATAGTTGTTTTGGGTATAGAATTATTGGTTTGGATATGGATAGGTAGAGATTGGGTTGAGAAAGTTAAATTGGAAAGTTAATTATAGCATTTAGTGTTTGAATTGGAGGTTGTATTTAATGGATTAATTAGTTTGTCAATTGATTGTTGGATTGATTAGAATGTGCTTAAAGTGTTATTGTTCGGGTAATAAGATGATGACCGAATGTGTGAATTTCTGAGGGTGGCGATTAGAATGTAGTTACGTTAGAATGTTAGAAGTGTATACGATCTTAGGGATAGGATGATTGCTAAGAGTTGTAAATTTGAATCGTGAGGCGTGGTATAACAACAAGGGGTTTATAGATGTTAAAAGATAGGTTATTCTACAGATGTGTTATAATAATGTATAATTTCTTTGAATATTAGGAGTTGAGCACGGATGCAGCGAGGAGGCTAGCACAGAGTTATCATTCTGCTTTTGGGCTCGAGGTGAGTACAAATCTCACGATAAGGAGACTTTTTAAGTATATTACGTTATATATTTTGCATCTTTTGTGTGGGAATTTATTCTAATATGTGTATTATTGTGACTATGATTGATATTATGTGGGGAAATTGTGATTTAATTCATGTTATGACACAATTGAGGTTTTTGATTGATATTATGAAATAATTGCGATTATGAGTTATATTATGAGATATTGGTGATTATGATTTATATTATGAGATTGTGTGTGGCTATTGATAACGGATGTGTTTTGATTGCTTTGTGTGTTATTTGCGGAGGCGGTGGTGACCCAGGCCGGGAGGTTTGGTGTGGTGTGCATGTGTGTGTGGAGTAGCCCCGTGGATTCGGGAGGTTTGGCGTGATATGCGCATTGAGGGGAATTCAGCAACCTGGGTGGGAGGATGAGTGGAGGCACAAATGCGATTGGAGGTGGATTCCTCGTATGTGTATTATTTGGAGGTGGATTCCTCGTATGTGTGTTATTTGTGGAATTGGATTCCTCGTTTGATGACTTTGTGTGTGTTGAAATTTGTTTCCACTTAATGAATATGCATTATTTATGGTTATAATCTAAATGTGTATATTATGTAACATCATTATAAAGAGGATTCTATATGTGATATGTAAACCAGGTTATTCATTGTATTTCAGTTAATGTATGTGCATAGTTTATATATATATATATCGGCATGAATATATGTGATGGAATCAAGTACAGTAATTATTTAATACTCAGCTCGGCTTAATAGTTGACTCCACTGACCATACATGGTGGGCGTTTAGTACCCTGGAGTCATTTGGGAGGCGTCGTTGAGGTGGGTGAGGATGCGTTTTCTTTGAGGGCTGGCGTGGAGATTATAGGTGAGCGGTGGTGGCGTAGGAAGTCCTGTGGTCGTTTCCCACTTTTTGTGGTCGTTGTATATTTCTAGACTTGTGTGTTGCATATTATATTAAGAATTACAGTTTGTCACGCTTTCCTGTATTTGTATTTTGGATTTCTTGTATATCCTTAGGTTGTATTATTCGAATTGGATTGTGATACATTTGTATGTTATTTTGTTGGATGTGTTGTTGAAACACCGATGCAATAGAGTTTTGTTTGTTAATGTCGGCCAATTCGTATTTGTTATTGTATCCATCGATTGAATTCCTTTCTAGTGTATAGGTTGTTAATGATCTTAACCTCGAGGCGCCGACTTAGGGTGGGTAAATTCTGATAATCTTCACGAGGTGTCAAAAGCTGGCTCCAAAGAAGGAGAATTTGGGGACCCGAGAGCTCCCAGCCAATCTTATGGTCACTTCGGACGACTCCAAATCTGCATCCACGGGAGAGACCCCGCCGGTTTGGTGTATGGATCAAACGCCTTATTCTTAGGTAGAGATTCGGCTAGAGGTAGCTCGAGTGTGAAACTATGACTAGTTGGCCCGATTAAGCGAGGCTGGCGAGGCTCGACTTAGGCTTGTTGGAAGAAAGGGCTCCTGGTGGTAGATTAGCCTAGTGTATCCTCTTGTGGCGCTCCTGTGACGGATCGGCCTAGAGTATCCTCTTTCGGTGCCTAGATCTTATCTAGGGCGCCGCCTCTTTTGGCTCACAGGCTCCTTCGGCGGGTAGCCTCAAATCGGACGCTTTCCACGTCGTTTCTTCTCCACTTTTCTCGGTCTCCTCATCCGGATATATTTATAAGCCCGTTCGTTATCCTCACTCCAGCTCGAGATATCTTCTTGAAGAACTCCTTGAACTTGCTCATCTCAACCCCTCAATGGCTACGAGCGGCTATTTTAAATTCATTTTTGGACGAGTTGAATTCAAATGCAGGCAGTCTAGAAGGGTAATCGCCTCATTCTCCGTTTAACTGATAGTCGTAGAGAGAGTGTTCTTACTTTTTATTCTACGACCCGCCCCACTTAGTTTACAGTGAAGGCTATTTGCTTGAGCTCCTCGAAGGAAGTTATACATTCTTCCCAGCGACTAGTCCAAACCATTTAGTGCGAGGTCTGGTGGGCCAGGAAAAGCTCTGTATTACACCTTGCAACAAAAACTCCTAAAACAATCACATTTGAAAAAATAAATCATAATTTCTCAACAAATCGTATTCGGACACATCAAAGTCTTGAAGATAAAAAAAAATAATAATAACACGTAACCAAAAACAAACTAAGCAGAAACCCATAAAAAATTTGAAGTTTTCCCAAATATGAGAAAAAGTACTTGAAATTGTATTGATTTTGGTTACTTTACCCATATAGAAAACAATTATAGATTCGGGTCCCGAATGTTTTACTAAATTGAGGTTTCGTAGATGGGTTTTTAAGTAGAAGAGTGTTCTGATTTTGTATTAAATATAGAGAGGAAAGGCAAAATGAAGAAAGGAAAATTTTTCGTTTTATTTATTAAATAAAAATATAGAGAAATTATAGTCATTTTCACATCCATATTCTTTGTTAGTCTTCAAATAAAAGCTGCGTTAAATTCGAGGCGAATAATGGCTTGACTATGGTATTTTGCTAAATTTTTCGTATTTTAAAGAACTTGGAGCAAACTTAAGAAAAATCAATCAATAATAATATAAAATTCATGTAATATTTCCTTTCAAGAGAGGCAAGCCCGGTGGCTATAACTTCCATCAAATGAGTTGTCATAGTAAATGTGTCTTGATCCGTTGACTTTTCTTTTATTAAGTTCTCACTGACACAGTTTGTAACGCCAAGAAAGATTTTATTGTTGTATATACTAAAAATAATAAAAAATTCCCTTTGGGAAAAATTTTCTAGGTACAAAGAGATTTATCGAAGCGATTGAGTTAAATTATCGATCCACAGTTATCTCCTACGTATGGTGGCGTTTACGATTATGGCTAGATTTAATATGAATTCGAGTTGATTTGAGCTTAGGTGCAGATTTGGATATGTAAATGGGCGGCCTAGGATGAGGTCTTGGTCTTTGACTTTGGATATGTAGTCGAACAGGTGCTTCGCGGCCTTGATCTCAGTGGTTGGCATAGATTTTATCTTACATCTTGGATTCGAGACCACTTATGATATAAGAATTTGGTTGGCGTTATCGACTTAGACACTGTTTTTCGGGTAAGTGTTGACTTGGAGCCTCTGGTTGGGTGAATTGAACTTGACCTTCACGGATATGGGTAAGAATTTGGTGGCAGTGGGACCTTCATGGACTTGGGGCGAGGTTGGTGTTGGCTTGGATATGGTCTGGCCGGGATGCTTCAGTAGCTTGAATTTGTATGCATTTGGACTTGATCGGGACCTTTAGTAAGCGTGAATCTTGAGGCTGGATGAACGCTATAGAGAACTTCCAGAAATTTGGGGTTTCCTCGGCGGCCAGGGGGCCTTAGCGACTTTTCTTGTTCACAGTGTTATATAGTAGGAGCTTCAAAAGCTTGATCCTACCCTTAATTTACTCACGTGGACATTTGCGGCGTGTTCACAACTTGATTTTAATGTTTGACTAAAAGGCTGGGTTGGTCATCTTACGTTGGATGTTTAAGGCTAAAATCAATTGTTCCTGACTTCACAGGTCACTTGGTAGCGTTCGCTACCCTTAGCATAGTACTTGAGGAAGCCTTTCGGTGGCGACTACCTGCCTTAGTACTTAAAGGGGGCACTTCAAGGGCCCCTTCGGTGCGACATTACCCTTAGCACATGATACTTGAGGGCCTTTGGTACTTTTGTTACCCTCCTTGTAATACTTGGTGCTTGGTGGTCACTTGCAAGTGAGCTTAAGCGGTTCGATGATTCTTACCGAGGAGCTTTCTACAACACACCACCTCCTTACCTTCACTTTTCTCCACAATTTGCTTAGCTTCCCTCTTGTTGTTTTAAGTGTTTGCAACTCCCTCCTTTCATTTCTGCGTCTTACATTCTTTTCTTCAAATCACCATCGCCTTACTGACACCTCTGTGCTTCTTGAAAAACTACCACCTCCACTAAAAAGCCCTGTGTGCCCTAATTTTTTTGTTTATTAAAATTGAAATTGTAAGAAGGAGGTCAACCTCCTTCCCGCTGACTTTTTTGTTGAAATCAAAATTGCATAGCTGAGGAGGGGATTCTGGCTCAGACAAGCTGTGGGTGTGAAACAAGGGGTAGAAGGTCGAAACAGGGGATGGGGGGAGGTTGTTGGTGAATGGATGTTGGAAGTGGTGGTGATGATAGCTTTGAAGAAGAAGAAGAAAGAGGTGGTGATGGACGACGGCTAAGGTTTTTTAAAAAGGAAATGGTGATGATGGTGGTAATGATTTGAACAAGAAGATAGAAAAATGAATAAGAAAAATAAGAATATTTTAATATTTTCATAAGAGGGTGACATTTGGATAATATTTTTAAATGGTAAATTTTAAAAAGGTTGAATAGTGTTATTTAGCCAATTTTCTCAATATATGATCCACTTTTGAGTTGTCTTCTACTGAGATGCAAAAGCTTGGCAATATTTTTTTTACAGTTCCCATGCAAGGCATTCCCTTAATGAAATTGTTTTTAAAGAATTCATATCATTGATGATTCTTGACTATTTAGTTGTGTTGTATTCGATTCACAGCAGGTTGATGTAAGCCGTTTGATTGGGAAGGCTTGATTCCGAATCTTTGCAACAGAAAAATCTCTTAGAAAGTCTAATAACTTCATTCAATGATCCATTGTTCAAATAAGATCATTCATCTTCAATCATATACTCTATAGGGTATTACAAATAGCAACGAATTAATATATGTACAGATTGCTTATGATAAGATTTTCAGATAAAATTATAGAAAGATGAACATTAGATGTATGGAAACAGTTAATACTGAACTGACATATAGATTTAATGGATTAGAACTGTGAAATATATGAACCCTTAAAAATATCAAAATATATGAAGAAAAAAGAAAAATACTACCATGAGCCGAACTTCAATATTCTTAAAAGCTCACTACAGAGGATGGAGTTCATATTATCGTATCAGTTGTTAAAAAGACTTAAATAAGATAAAATTTGGAGAAGTAAAGAACAGGGCTAATTCCAAATTTTGCTCGTTTGTTCAATTTTCAGGTCTATCGACTATTCAGATGGTTTTAATAACATTCATGAGCTGATGGTAATGTAAGTTATGTAAAAATAACATGTGAACGTTTTAGCAAAGTCTATAAGGTGGATGTCTCAAATTGGAAAAGAAAAACAACATTATGGAAGTGACTAGTACAATTGGTGCTATGGGATTGGAAAAGACAATTTGTATTGTATAATATTTTTGGTATTTGATGCTTAGATTATCTCCTGTTAGTAGTCTATATAGGAGAATTTTTATACTAATTTTGCATTTTTTGGGGTATTGATAATTTCAACAATTTCCTCCAAGTAAACAGATTACATTATAGGAATTAGAGTTTACTGTAGCTATATATGGTTTCTATTGTTGATTTTTTATAGATATTTTTTATTTGGACTGTTGGAATTTAAGAGTTTAGAATAAAATATATGTACACTTTGAATAATTATTTTGTACAATTAGGATTAGTTATTTAAAGTTAATTTCACATCTTATATTCATTAGTGATAATTAATATATTAGGAGTTCTCAAATTGACATTAAGGGTTATGATAATTTATTAGGATAAACTTATAATCTATCTATTATAATATTTAATTAAACAAATTATTTACATTTATTAGCTTTAAAATATCACACACACATACAACGATACCAAACTATTAACATGATTATAAACTTTTTGACTTTCAAAGTATAATAATGAGGAAACAAATTAGACTGACTTATTCGAATTATAGAAATCTTGACCCGTAGCTTATGGTGTAGGGTCAAAGGGTGATGGGCATTTTTGCGATTAGCATGTTAACCTAGGATGTTAACCTAGGATGAGATTAAATAAATAGTTTATTAATTCATTAATCACAATTCTCTTTTTTACTAAGTTTTTTGTATTGTTTATTTTTTATGAATATACGTAATTACATATTATATTTAGATTCATATTTGTTCTGAAATAACTTTCGAACTTAACGAGTGTATAGCTAGGTACTACTCGTTTTTTCTCTGAAATTTAAGAAAGGAAACGTCATAAGTCTTGCGCCTCTCTTTAACTTTGTTTAGTGCGCTTTCGTCAATAACTTTAACATCTTACTTGAGTTAAGAAACCTCTTTTATATCAAACAAAATTTATACTCACTTCTTAACAGCCAAGTGGCTGACTCCTTCCCCCTTTCCCAAAAAAATTTCTCCATTTTTGAAGTGAAAACAAGCTCAAGTTCATCTCTCAATCATTCTAAACATTTTAAGGTAAAAATTGTCTCTTGATTCTAACTATTTTTAAAGTTATGAAATGTTGACTTTTGTTGATTTTAGATTGAATGTTTAATCTAAATATTTTGGTGATGTTTAAACACTTGAATATTAATCTTTTGAAGAAAGGATGAAGATTTGTGTTTTCTTGACTATTTTTAGATCTAGTTTGACTTTTGAAAGAAAAATATGAAATAAATAGTAAACGTATTTAAAATTAATAATTTTTCAGTTTTAAACAATCTTTGATATTTGGAGTTCACCCGTGAAAGCAAGTTTTGATTTTGAAGTCGTTTTGTATTTATTATGATTTTTGAAAGATAAAGGATTAGAATATATATAAAATATGAAATAAATACTAACATTTTGAGACAAATAAAATGATTGAAACCTCATATCCCTATTGTCCCGATGCGTACACAACTTTGGAATGATTTGAATTTGTTTACTATTTTTAGTGATTTAATTAGTAAAATATATTTTGAATTAAAGAGATAGATTATAGTTTAAAAAATAAAATTGATGATATTCAAATGCTTGTGAAGTTGTATGTGAGCTCATATCAAATTTGGTAATTTTCAAATGGTTTAACTATTTATTTGATTTAGGATATTAAAATGAGTAGAAATATATTTAAATGGAGATAAATGAATTTATGCGCATAAGAGTATTTGGACAGAGATAAGTTGGGCTCCTAAAAATATATTTTGAGCTATGATAATTATATCGGGATTATTGGATTTTATGAGGTATTTATTTGGGAATTAAATAAGTAAAAGCAAAGGATTAATAATACAACAATACGCTCTGGGTAGGAGTCGAGCGAGGATTGGGAGCTTTGGAATACATTAGGTGTATGCTAGTTGCTCTAGCATAAAGGTGAGTATTTATATCACATGACATAACCTTTCATATATATGGTGTATATGTAAGTTGTATAGTTTTACTAAATGAGTTATATATGTGATATGTGATATTGAGTATTGTTATATGATGAGTTGTGATATCTGAGTTGTGATATGATGATGGGATTATTGTTGGTGTGATTGGTTGTTGAACTCTAGTCCGGTTAAATTGGTACTCTCCTGCAGGTTGAGTTGTTCCCGTTTGCTGGAGTAGAAGCAACGGGTAACTGATTTTATATCTCGTTTGCTGGAGTAGAAGCAACGAGTAATACTATTTTGTCCTCGTTTGCTGGAGTAGAAGCAACAAGTGAGAAGTAAGATTTTTCTTTTCTCTATGAGGAAGGAGTAGACTACATGGGGAGCCGAATGAAGTTATTGTTCTTGTGTGTGATATCTTTGGATGTTATTGTCTACGTATTGTGAGAGTTTATTTGTTGGATTATTTGATATGATTAGATTATCGGATATTGAATTGTTGGATTATTTGAAATTGAATTATATTAAATTGTTGAGACTATACATTTGCATGTGCATATATGTGTGACTAGTTATGGTTCGTTATATAAATATTCATTGAGCTTCCGGCTACTTTGCTATTTAGGGACCCAATTTTGTAGTTGCGGGGAAGCGTTAAGTGTTACACCATCTTTTTGCGGCGGGCGTAATATGTCGTAGGTGCAGTTTGGGTGACTAGGATATCTTCCAACGATGCCGGTGTGTACCCTTGTGTTGTGTCAATTATGTATTTAAAAAACATGTTGTATATGATTTAGCCCTTGATTGATGAAATTGTGAAGTGTAATAATTGTTGTCTTAGATCACCATAAAGAGTCATATTGTATTTTCCTTCGTTCTTTTGGTCCGGGTTATCGCAGTGACCTACGGTGTTCAAGTTGATGTGATTCCAACCTCCGAGGAGGCCACACAGGGCGGATCGTTACAATTCCTTTTATAATGGGCTTCCGTCTATGCTATGACATGTTTGAATATGATTACTTGGTAATTATTTATTCATTTATGATAGGAGTATATTTTTATTAATGATGGATGGTTAAGGGAAATGTTATATGACCTAGGTTTTTTCTAAATATAATATGCCTATTGTGTTTTTATGATATACGATGCATGTGCTTTTATTGCTTTGGTTTTTATAGACTAGTATCGACATGCATACCAATTGATTATCATTTACAGTAAATATATTTACTTGAAAATGAAGATCCATCAGATGATTGAGGCATATAATGGAGAACACTGAGAGATGAGGAGCTAGTTTAGAAATAGTCTACATTTTTGTGATTGTATAGGTCATATCTCAAGTCCATATTATGTGTTATATTTTATGCTTATAATCTATGTAATATATATGCCTGCTTGTTTATATATATACCCAACGTGATTATAAAATTTTCTAAAATGTAACTAACCCACCTTTAAATTTAAATAGTATTATTATATCAAGTCTAAAGTTGCATTGAAATCTTTTACATGTGCGAACCTACCAAATTAGTAAATGTGACATCTCTGGAGACACACTGAGAGGTAAGCTACTGTTTGTGCCTTCATTGATTTTGATTTGAACAATAGACAACCAGTTAATCCCCACATTATCAAGATGTTGGGTTAGTTAAGAGACAAGCCTCATTGTTCTCGCTTGTCTCGAGAAAGCTATCCGTGGACATCAGCTTAAGGTCACTACCTTATTCCTTCCATAATTTTTTATGAACTTTAACATACATCGTTTAGTGCTTGATTCCTTCAAAAAATTATAAAATTTCAATAATATTTGTACCCATTGAATAATTGTTTTGAACAATTAGGATTACTTATTTAAAATCAAGTTCACACTATTAATTGTAATGATAACTAATATATTCTAATTTTTTCAAATTGACATTAAGCCTTGATGGTTTCTTAGAAATGCTTTCTCATAATCAATGTATTAAGTCATTAAGATAATATTTGATTAATATTTATTAATACATTGATTACATTAATTAGATTACAGAGGAGTCCACTTATGTCTATTGTACCGAACTAATAATTTAATTGTAAACTTCTCGGGTTTAAAGTGTAATAGTGAGGAAGCAATTAAACTTCTAGGTTAACTAGTTAAACTAGGATGAGATTAAATAAGTTGTTTATTTGATTCCTCATTAATCACATTACATTTTACAAGTGTTTTATGAGATAAAAATACTCTCGAAAGAAAAGTAAAAATCCTCTCCAGCACCTCCATATTTTCGAACCACCGTAGGGAGAAATTACACATTGACTTTCTTCCTTTGTTTCTTATTATAGTTTAAAGCGTTCTACTAAAGCTTATAGAAAGGATCGGATCATCGTTGGTGTGGATCAATTATTAGATACAATATGCTTTGATTGTTAAAGTCTCGTCTTAATTATCTGTTACAAAATTCAAGAAGAAAGATACACAGTAAAATTCATATTTAATTATTGCGTTTACAAATCCTGTAGGTTCCTGGGATAATATCTGATAACAATTTAGTTGTTATCATGATAATGAAAATCCAACATGCATGTCATTTGAACACACAAAAAACAATGTTGTCTTTTACATGAATATATGATGCATGTCATCATATTCATTTGAATCACGACTTTTAGTCACGTAACTAGTAAACCCCAACAAATAGGTCCGAGATCATATAATCACCACAAAGTGGCACGAGAGACCTACAAGAGACATGGAAATCTCATCAAGTGGATGCTCGAAACAAGTAAAGAAGTAAGGAATAGTAAATATTCTTAAAATAGGGGTTGGATGAAATAACCCGTTATGCCTAAACGATTAAATTATATTATATATATCGTTTGGTGGTGGGACCACTTGAATTTTAGCAATACTTTTGTAATAAAATCCAATATACGAGACTAGTATTAGATGAGTAATAATTTATATCTCGGAGAATAACACATTTATGTCGTTTTCATTAAAGTTTTATGCCGAAAAGTGGAGAAATAACACATGACAAGCGAGAGACTTAACTCATTCTCCTAAATATCTCTTCCAACATAATCATCGTTCATTCTTATCACAAAACCCGACCCATAGCTACTCCATTGTGTTGGCCGAACACCGCGTTTCCCCCAATTTTTCTTCCGTTTAACCACGTTCCTTTGTGGCTCAGACATAAAAAGTTGGTTTTCATCTTCCCACAAATGTCCTCTACATCAAGGTAAGAAAGGATGAATCTTGTTGGATATTTCATAGGTTATGAAAGTTTGACTTTTGTTGACTTTTATGATTTTGAGTTTTGAGAGTTATCAATGGTATAGAGGTCTCATCTAAGCTTGGATTATGTGGTTAGAAGTGATGATAATCGATTTTTGGGGTTGAAATGTGTTGAATGGGATAGTTGACTTTTAGTTGACTTTTTCCAAATTTCCTTTTAAAATTGTATTATGATGATATTATGGGACCTTATATAGTTGTTTTTGGAGTATAAGTTGTGATTTTGATGTCGAAAGAGAGTATGTTGAGGTAGGATTTTGTAAGTTGATTAATAATTGGATTTTTAATTAAAGGTGGTTAGAAATGGATTAATTAGTTGGAGAATTGATTGTTGGATTGATTAGAAATTTGTTTAGAGTGTTGGAATCGGGGTAGGGGGAGGGGGCCGAAATTTATTGTGTTGGGGTGGTTGGAATTTCGTTGTTTTATTAGTCGTTTAAAAGCACATTTCGTGAAGTAGATCTCCACTAGAGTTGTTAAGTTGATAACTATAATTGTTGTAAGTTGGATAGTTAAAAACTAAAACGTGTTAAGGGTTAAGTTGAAACCTTAAGTTGAGTAGTTGTTGACCTAAACCTCTAAAATGGAATTGTTAAGTGGAAACTAAAATGGGATTAAGATTGTAGTAAGTAGTAATTGTATTTTTTGCGGATGTTGAGATTAGAGCAGGCGTGGGAAGCGGCACTGGATTGATTGACGTTTCATATTGTTAGCCGGGTGAGTATTTAACTCACGGGTGTAGTTAATTACTTTCGTGAATGTATTGAATTTATCTATATATGTTTGTGTTGATTGTTTGTGTATGATTGAGTTGATTTCCAAGGCTGTGTTGATCATTTTGGGGTCAGGATGTTTGTTGGTTGGATTGACATTAGATGAGTTGTTTATGGGTTGTTGACGTATGATGAGTTGTATTACCCGGTTTAGTGGCCTTGTACTTCGGTATGAGCGTGATGTAGTGGCCTTGTGCCGGTTATAAGTGTGATGTACTTGCCTCGTGCAGTGTGATGTTTAGCTTATGTCGGGCATAGGTTTCTCCTATGATTGAGGGTTGATTCACAGTAGCCATAGTTGTAGAAATCCGGGATCATGTTGAGTTGATTGCGTTGTTGAGTTGATTGAGTTGAGTTGATTGAATTGTTGAGTTGATTGAGTTGTTTAGTTGTGGGATTGAGTAGTACTAGTGTTGTCGGTAGAGTTGTGGTTTTATTTGGGTATTGTTGCCACTGTTTTCTTTGAGATGCATGATTATGGTTGTATGTTCTTTACTAGATTATGCATGTTTAATTGATGGGCCTATGAATTTATGATAATCGTAAGTCGGAATTTGTATACCTTATATTTATGCCTTGATCATGAACTTCGCTAATGATAATTTCATCTTATAAATGCCCTTAAATGGAAATTGTAGTACTACGGAAATACATCATGTTTACGCTAAATTACTTGATCATTATGTTATACTACAGTGGGTATGGGTTAATTTAAAAGCTCTTGAGATAAGTACTCACTAAGCTTAAAACACACCATTCATGTGGCGGCATTTTATTTGTGCCGAGGTTGGTGGTGCGTCGGTGTTTAGATTCGTTACGTGATCGGGTTTGAGTGCTTAGGTGAGAGACGGGTGGCCGTAGATCCTCACAGTCTTCTTTTTGTTGTTTTGGTTGTAGTTTGGAATGTATATTGTTGTATTTTGAGATTTCAGACTGTATCTGGTTGTCATTTTGTACTTTGACAGTTGTTGTATATATGGTTGTGTTGTGTGGTTAGGAAATACCACGATGGATTATTTTAAAACTGTTCTTCTCAGATGTATGTTTTTGTTGGTGACTGCAGTGTCCGGGACTTGGGCAGTGCCCAACCTCAGGCCGGCCATTTGGGACGGGTCATTCTGATGGACCATATACCTCTTTGTGAGGAAGTTCAAATTAGATATCTCTAAATCCTTCGAGAGTCCTCAATGTGTTTTTAACGATCCACTAATCATTTGGTTTGAATGAAAAAATCAATTTGACCCTCAACAATCCGATGAGATTGCGATTACTTCCGTTAACTGGGTAGCCTGCTATCCTTTGTCGCATATCATCAATAATGTACTATATGTACTGAGCATAGGCCATAGTAGTAAGTGGCACTGAGATTGGGGTGGAGACGCATTGACATCATCGGTTCGAATTCGGATGGAGATAATATGTTCTTTAAAATATTGCGAAAGTTAACTTGATTTCTTGTGCTGATATTCCTCTTCTTTTTAGAGCTGCTACGACTCCACATCCACATATGGGGAAGACCCAACTTCCTTATCAAAATAATATTTAACAAATGTTTTTGAATCATGACGTGATATAGATAATTCCACAACACGTCATATATTTCATCGCATTAAAATACACATTAGAAGAACAAACAACCAAACATAATGATGATTTTTCCGGAAACGTTAGATCAACAACATAGCAACCTCCATCAAGAAAACACACCAAATTTTGACAAATTAATTCTTTTAGGCAAAATTCCTAGATTCAATTAATAAATAAATATATATTTACTAGTCTACATTGTAAACATTAATTTTGACGAATAAATCAACATAGCTAGCTCCAACCATAGATCTCAATATACACATCCAAATAGTGTTTTTTTTTTACTAAAATGACTATTTTATCCTTAAATATAATTTTTATAACTACCACACTTACAAATAGGGGGCAAAATAGGCATTTAATCCTCAATTTGTTATTGTTTGGGTGTGTGTATAACAGCTCAGATCTCATTCATCAATTCCCCCCCTTTCTCGTCGATAATTTCTATACAAAATTGTCTCTTATATCACCAAACCATTCATCACCACATTACAAAGTGGACAACATTTTGAAACACAAATACATCACATTGTACAAACTGGAGAACCTTTCTGAAACGAAAACACACATTCGACACAGTAATAACACATTGTTTTCTCATCAATGGCGACCTCTTTGCAATCATTCAACACAACCCATTTGCGTTCTTCACCATTGGATTCACTTGGTAAGCCCAAAATCAGTACCCAATTCTTGAAATTCCCTCCCAAGAATCCCCAAAAATCCCGGTGTATCAGTGCTTCTGCAGCGCCCAATAGGGAGAAGGATCCGAAGAAGAGGGTGGTGATCACTGGGATGGGATTGGTGTCTGTGTTTGGTAATGAGGTTGATGCATTCTACAACAAATTGTTGGCTGGTGAAAGTGGCATTACTGCTATTGATAGATTTGATGCCAGCAAGTTCCCTACTCGTTTCGGGGGGCAGATTCGGGGGTTTTCGTCTGAAGGGTATATTGATGGGAAGAATGATAGGAGGCTTGATGATTGTATAAGGTATTGCATTGTTGCTGGCAAGAAAGCTCTTGAGGATGCTGATCTTGGGAAAGATAAGCTTTCCAAGGTTGGGTTTTTACTTGCTATGTTCGATAAATATTGTCTAGTTTTGAATTCTGATGATTCGTTTTTAAATTTTGAACCCGAACATTTTTTAGAGTGTTTGTAGTATAACATTTGATGTGAAGTGTATGGAAAATAGTGTTATTAACCTACTTGACTATTGACACGATAATTTTGAATCAAATCAAAGGTATGTGTGTCACTTAAGGAGCAAAATTTGTTAATTTTGACCATTTAAGATCAAATCTTTTTCGTATATATATGTTTATATTTGTTTGCTTATTTTAGCTTGTATTGTAAGGTTTAGTTGATTATTTGATGACCTGGGCTGATTCTCATGCTGCATTTTGTGTCATTTGGAGTACTGGCTGATTTTGGATTTACCTAAAGTTATATGCTTTGCAGTTAGTTATTAGTTTTTTTTATCTGTCATTCTGTCTCTATAATTGGTTCATTAGATTTAACTGCCACTGTTGTGAAGTTCTTTTTAAAATTTGCTCTGGGATTTTGTCAAATTAGCATGTCCAAGGTGGTGAAGTTCGTAACTGAATTTGCTTTGGGAATTCTTTAAATGGGTCTGTTTAATGACTTGTTAAGCTAAAGTAGTTTTTATGTAGTCAGCGTTCTAAGGAACATCTATCCTACTATATAATTGACTATATTTTTGTTTCAATTCTGGAAGCATTTCACTTCATGATATGTGTTGTTATTTGTACAAAAATATATGACTTACATCCCAAACGTCATAATTTATCCTCATAAGGGTCCTAATGTTCCCTCATCCCATATTTGATTATTACGTCTTCAGTTTTGATGATAAATCTATAAAAGTTTGATCTCTTAATTGACATAAAAAATTTATGTAAATAAAAAATATCATGGAAACAGTAAATGACATTGAAAATACTATTAATTGATATATATATATCAACCACCGAAATCAAAATGTTATACCTAAATATGGAGATTTGAAGTATATAATTACTCGTTGATTTTACACAAAGTAATATAGATGTGTTTTCCCTAATTATTCACAATCTATATAGTATACTTCAATTTATTTCCTTTAAGCTAGTGTTAAAAAGTTGTATTAGTATCGTAAATTTTAACTGTCCCATCTTTGAAATCTCAAAAATAGATGAAAGGCATTGATTATATAAATCCAAAAAGAATTCCTGGTATGGGTGGGGGAGGATTCTACGGTATGTTCTATATTTCAAATGAAAATTTTACCCCTCGACATTTTTTTTAGATCCGCCACTGCAGAGTGTTTCTTACCTTTCATAGATGTTAATTGTAATTTATTGTTTACTCATTCACTGCAGCTTAACAAGAATCGTGCTGGTGTTCTGGTTGGTACAGGGATGGGGGGTCTTTCTGTATTTTCTGATGGTGTTCAGGCATTAATAGAGAAAGGTCACAAGAAGATCTCTCCTTTCTTTATACCATATGCAATAACAAACATGGGATCTGCCTTGCTTGCGATTGATCTGGACTTTATGGGACCAAACTACTCAATTTCAACTGCTTGTGCTACATCCAATTACTGCTTCTATGCTGCTGCAAATCACATTCGTCGAGGTGAGGCTGACTTAATGATTGCTGGTGGAACAGAAGCTGCAATTATTCCTATTGGGCTTGGAGGTTTTGTTGCATGCAGAGCATTGTCCCAGAGAAATGATGACCCTCAAAGGGCTTCCAGGCCATGGGATAAGGACCGTGATGGTTTTGTTATGGGGGAAGGAGCGGGAGTTTTGGTAAGTGCAATTTGTAGTACCTCTTTCTTGCAGCTGAACATTTACCATATTGTGGCATTTTCTTTCCTTATTTTGGCTTGGGCCCTGTAGTAGTTATTTTACAATTTTTTTGATACAACTAACTTATATCATCAGGTTAACGTCAATCGAACTGGTTCTCTCTCTTTCTCCCTGATCGAAATTACTGATCCCTATAAATTTAACTACATTTCGTAATGTTGAGATAAAAAAAACCAGCCATCTAATATTTAGAACCAATAGGAGCAAGAATATCAAAATATGGCCCAGTAAATTAATTATTGTAGAGTTGAGAAACGTGATATGAAGAAATTAAGAATACTTTTGACAGTTTAAAGGAACTTTCGGCAGGTGATGGAGAGCTTGGAACATGCAATGAGTCGAGGTGCCCCAATAATTGCTGAGTATCTTGGAGGTGCGGTTAATTGTGATGCTTATCATATGACGGACCCAAGAGCTGATGGCCTTGGTGTTTCTTCTTGCATCCGGGCTTGCCTTGAAGATGGTGGTGTCTCACCAGAAGAGGTAATTAACACCAATTTGCTTCCATTTTATAGCATGCACCTATTGTTTTCTTCTAACTGCAAGTAGGAAGAACCGAAGAATATAATGTGTTCATTGAATCCAGTACACGGTTACCCTCATCTGTCAAGGGCCTCCCGATTTTTATTAAAATGTCAGTGCTCCACTATGTTCCATTTCAAGGTTCATTTTTGTGTATGTTCTGAGAAACAAAAAGGCAATTTGTTCCCAAGAACAGGATGACTACCATGCATTTCTGACACTGATGACGGCCCCTTGTTTCTTCACAAATTTTCTTTTGGTGCTGTGTACTTTAGTTCACTTGTTTCTATTATTTACATACATATCATGGCATGCGGTCCTAAGTTGGTGTGAAGCACTAGTTTTGCTCCATTATGAACATCTTATTGCATTACCTTGCTAAAAGGGATAATTTTTGCTGTAGAAACCTTTTGGCCAAGTGGTCTGATCAGTCTCACGGGATAGAAAGAATTAAATATACTCCGTAGTAAAAAATTTGTGGATTAATCTACCGAAGTTCCATGTAATTTTGAAACTGCACTAAACACCTCCCTCCCTGTGGCAGATGTAAATAAATAGATAATGAGTCTGTCCCCTCATTTTGAGCTTTCATCTAATTAGCCGCATACATGAACATAATTAGGTCTGGTGTGTATTATTTAAATTTCCAATGGGTTTTGATTGAAATTCTGAAAATGAAAGGGGTTTGGTGTAGATTCTGAGAAATAGAATGAGCGTTGATGCAAAATTGAAGAACTCATTGATTGTGTAGTCATCAGTAAGATTAAGCAGACTGTAACAGAGTGGCATGTTATTTGAGTACTCGTTTTATCTGCATTTAGTTGACAAGGTTTGTCCTTTGTAATTAAGATCAAATTGATCATCGAGAACCCATATAGCTGTAGTACTGACATTTATATTTTGAAATGATGTAGATATGCTGTAGTACTGATCAATTTGCTCATCGAGAATCCTTTGTTATTCAGTTCTGTTTGTATTTTAAAACTTTTGTGCAGTTGATATGCTGTAGTACTGACGTTTCAGAAACATAAAACAAATTGGGTTTATTTTCAGGTTAACTACATCAATTGCCATGCAACTTCAACATTAGTTGGTGACCTGGCTGAGGTGAATGCTATTAAGAAGGTTTTCAAGAACCCAGCAGAAGTTAAAATAAATGCAACAAAGGTTAGCTAACCCTTTCTCTTCCTGCAGAATTCACACATATACACGTGCAAACACGCCGCCCCCACCGAATGGTGGGGCCATTAAGAATCCAAACGATCCATGTCAACCACATACATTTAGTAAAAAGCTATGAATAGTTTTTTTTTTTTCGATAATTAAGAAATCAAACATATTACAAGTAGCTATAGTTGGTTGCCATACGGCTTACATTGCCATTATGGCTGAAATTGACGAAATTAGAAGTACTAGTAGATCTGCAAGTTTTCTGAAAATGAAATAACAAGTTATCAAAACTCCCGACATCAGTAGGATGCCACAAAATACAATCTGTTTTCTTTGCCAAGTCAGAGTTGATGGCAATCCAATCTTGAGTTTTCTTGATGAAATTGAAGCTATGAATAGTTAGTGAACGGGCAGGTTCAAGAATTAGTGCTCTCCAAGTCCCCCCTCTTTTAAGTGTATCTGGATTGACTTGGTTTCTTTTACATACCAATTTTATCCATGCCTTCGGATATTCAGGTAGTTTGACTTAAAAATATTTCCATGCTTAGATTATTGGGAGCCAAATACACTTAAATCATCTAAAGTTTTTTCATTGGAAAGTGCTGCAATTTATCTTATCCGAATGTATATTAGAGGATTATATCTCACATTAATTACGCAAATTACTTCGAGGACAGTTTACAAGATTTTAGTATTAAACCCCATAATTTTTAACATAATCTCACACCTAGCCCCTAAATTCCGTTCATATGCTTGCAATTCCTGTTTCATGTGTGGTGGAGGATACCGCAGGAATCTACTTTTTCATAATTCATACAAAGCGGTACTAAGGTTGTCTACTTCCACTATAACAAATTGGGTTTTTGCTGTATCTCCATGACTTCATTTCTTCTTAAAGTGTTTAGACATGAAAAATAAAGCTTTCATTTTTTTGCCATGGTTTGTTCTTTTGCAGTCAATGATAGGACACTGCCTTGGTGCAGCTGGTGGTATGGAAGCTATTGCAACTATAAAAGCTATTACGACCGGCTGGTTGCATCCCTCTATCAATCAATTTGTATGTTCTTCTCATTTCAATGCACTCATCATCACCCCCACAATACCCCACCCTCACCCATTTAATGCAAAAAAGTAATTTGTCAAAGATCTTCTTTAAGCATGCATGCATACCCATCTGTTATAATAGAACGCCTAACAACATCTGAACAATTTCAGAACCGAGAGCCTGCAGTAGACTTTGACACCGTGGCTAATGAAAAGAAGCAACATGAAATCAATGTTGGTAAGATGTTATCTTGCACCCCTTCTGCTATTGATATTTCTTTATGATACTGATTTCCCCCTTCAGAATTAGTAACACTCTGAATTCTGAGTGCAGGCATTTCAAATTCATTTGGGTTTGGCGGACACAATTCAGTCGTGGCCTTTTCCGCTTTCAAGCCTTGATTCAGACAATGCATTTTCTCTCAACAAACAGTTGTCTCTTCTATCGAGTATGCTACATATGCCACCAGAATGTCATCAGAGCCAACGAGCTTTGCTGGTTTTTGTCTTATGTAGTAATTCCAGGCTTTGTTTATCTATAAAACTTCAAGCTCCATTCTCCGAGCTAATTATAAAGTTTCTCGACTTGAAGGAATGAGATGTAATCAATTTTGCAATAATTTCAAATTGTAGGGATCTGGTGTTTCTTGCAGTTCAATGACCTGGGAAATTCAAAATTTTCATTTGGAGACATGTCCTTCGACTTGGCACCAAATACAATCTTGATTTTTGCTCAAACTCCAACATCTTTTCCTCCTGCCCCTTTTGCCTCTTGGACAGAATTGATTGAGCATCTGATTTAGATAACATCGAATCTAAGAAATAACTGATAATTTAGATTGTAAATATTTAGCTGAAATTATATTGATAAAATGTTTTCTCCAACAAACCAAATATATATTTATTTATTTAATTATTTACATTAGTTTAATTATATTTAAAATCCTATTCCAATTTAAATTGCTTTTTAGGATAGTTAACTAGTTTTAATCAAATTAAATAATCAACTCTGTGTGGTTCGGCCCTCGCTATACTACCGTACGATTCGTATACTTACGAGGTTAAATTATAACTCATCAAGTTTTTGGTGTCGTTGAGAGTTGAGTTTATTTATTTGATTTTACTAGATTTTATTTTCATTGTTATTGATTTTTTTTTTAAAAACATTGTGATAATTACAGATAATCGTGCTTAGATAAAATATTTGTCTAATCAACTTAATGAACTTTGTGAGTTGCAGAACAACAGCTTCAGATGTGGGTATGTCAATAGTGGACAATATGGTAACGGGAACCTTGCTACTAATTCTTTTTATGCAGGAAATCAATTATGTGACCCATATCATAATTATCCTCCCCAAAATTAGTATCATAATTACCTACCTTGTTTGACCTATGAGCAATGAACATACATGCAATGGCGTAAAAAGCAGCATTGGTAAGATACTTGAACAATAAAGACGGATGTTCATTCAAACGATTCAGAAATATCGAGGAAAGGCAAAATAAGAGGTTGGACATGCAAGGCAGAAACTAAGACCAATGTTAATCGCAGACAATCTTCTAGTGGAGCTGGAGTTGTAGAGCAGAAATTGAGCCTAATAGAAAATTGAGGGTAACGGGGGAGAATTAAAAGTTAATATTGAGGAGCCGCCCCCATATGTTCCTCCAATTCCTTTCCCAAAAAGGCTTGAACGGTGCAAGGTTGCTCATGATATACCAGGTGATTATTCTCCAGCTGAAGGAGAAAATGAACACCAATTTTAACAAATTCAGGTCCTTGAGCTATACTAGATTTTTGCTTAACTCATAGTTATCCTGATTTAGATTTGCACTTAATTTTTCCTGATGAGTCTGATATTGATGTTGATACTGGTTTGCATGATCTTTGTGCCTCTAATCTTGCTATAAAAAATAATGCTCATGTTGTGTGCTTTAATGATAAAGTTGATGAATACACTCATATTTATCTATTTTTTGAAAATAGGATAAACCTTGAATCTTTTTATGTTAAAATTGAGTGGGTTGACATGTCCCCATTATTTGGAGAAAAGTAAAGGTTCTAGTACCCCCGATGCTATAATTGAGTGGGTTGATATGATCCAATTGTTTGTTGAAGAAAAAATAACATCTCATTTTATGTGAATTACAAAGTGAGACCTCCCCAACGTGTTAAACTTAAAATAGTTTCTAACTAAAACTTCATAAGCCGTTAACATCGAGGGAGATGGCTCAAGGTTAATTGACTTATGAGGAGGTTGGATATGATGTTTTTTGACTCGCTAGTTAATGTTTTTATTTAGTTATTATATTTTTATTAGTAGTCTTTAATATTTTTAATGTTTTTATTTAATTTATTTTGTTTGAGTCCTTTCAGGAACTATAGCTGCATAAACAGAGGGATGGCTGTCTTTTCTTTAGTTAAACTCGCCTCGGGCTTTCGTGTTAATTTGTACAAAATTATCAATACATCATTTTTGGGAAAACCTAAAAGCGAAATAAAAAACCTTAGGATCGTGATCAAAAACCTAGATCAGAAGCCAATAGGCGGGGCTCAACCGCCGAAACATGAGCAGAAAAAATAGAAAAATAAGCAAACCAACCAGAGTATAAAACGATACACAAATAAAATAACACCCAATGTCGGGCGATCTTCAAACCCAGAACCGCAAAACAAAAACAGCCTTGCTAAATACACCAAGTCAACGACGGACATAGGGAACACCCCTACTCTCGAGAGCGCATAAAGATCGAAGCTTGCCATCCACCTCATGGGACCGCCAGAGAAGGAGCGACAATCCGACAAATGCCTTTATCCATCCACGCCTACCGGTTTTGTTCACGCTAAACACGGGCCGGGCCCGACCGCTAACCTCGCAATAAAAAGCATATAAATCGACCACCATATTATGTCTAAGCAATGAGCTTTCCCGAGAACGCAGATTCGAGAAAAGCAGAATCCGCTTTCATTCGGAGATCCGTGAAGCCACGGATGCATTTAAGGCCCAATCTAAAATATGATAGGCCGCGAGAAGCTCAGCATCCAAAGCAGAGGAGGCGGGCAAACAGAAGGCCACAACCATAACAATACACCCCTGAGCATCCCGAATAATACCACCAAGACCTCCCCAAGCATCTTTAAAAGCACCATCAACATTCAGTTTATAATGACCACTCGGAGGTTTAATCCACAACAAATTTGCACGGCTTCCTCGGGTCAGTTGCCTGGGAGGACAATATCGAATGCGCAGCCCACCCGAGGTCCCCCTTCCAAGTTGTTTGAACCGCATCATACCGTAACCTATTTAATGATAGCAAGGCAATGATTAATACGCTGGACAATCCCATGAAAGCAATACCGTTGCTCACCATGCTTAGCTTTATTACGGCCAACCCATAACGCACTGTGAGAATTAACACGTACGAAGTACTTAATATGACCCTTTTCAGAAACAGTAAGACTCCAAGCTTTGAAAACCAGATGAATATGAGTGAAAATCTGCTTCCGTATCCCAAAAATCCCAGCATAATGATCCCAGACTTGAATAGCAATCGGATTGCTTTATAGAAGACGATTGGGCTTTCAACACTGCGCAACACTGATATTTAGAAGCAAACTGAATACCTCGGTGACGGAGGAGAATCAATAGGCGCCTAACTATAAGACACGCCGTACTGGGAAAGACATCTTTTAGGGGATGTATTGTTCTTTTATAGGGAGTAGATAGAGACCCGAGGTGTCCGGATCTCATCATGGGCATTCGCAAAACTAAAGTCGCCATTGTTGGAAAGTTTCTATGTAGAATATCACCTAATTGTAAGGCACTAGAAGTTGGTCAGAATCCAGATCTCCCTCCTCTCGAATCAGGCCTACCAATTGAATCTAGATGATTTGCATTATAATCAAGGAAAGAGAAATATATGGAAAAAAAGAATCAACAATACCTCCGAGCGTCTGTGTCCAAATTTGATCCCATACCTACCGTCAAAAAAAAAGGACGTAAAACATACTTGAGGCTTGTTGTCTAATTGGAACTTGGTAATGGGCTCATGATTTCTCAAACAATCAAAGACCACGTTGAACACTTCATGTCGCTTACATCCAACATATTCAAAAGTCTTTTGTCCTTTTTATATTCTTCTCTACTATTCTTGATATTTATGTGAAAAAAAATATTTCTTTTCCTTTCTTTATAATCATCACGCTCAAATCTTCAATACGTGATTCAGCTTGATTGAAAGGGGAGTTGCACTGCCTACTGACAAATGATTTACCACTATTTTTCAGTGAGTACTTTCCCATTTCTAGCTATCATTTTCTTTATGCAACTTTGTGCTTTAAATATTTTATATGTGTTGGTGTGTATGATAAAAAGAATTATGCTTGATGTTTATATTACTGAGTGTTCCCTCCATCCCTATGTCTTGTTTATTACATTGGAGACAATGTTAAGTTTAATTGCGGGGGGAGGGGGGTGAAGTTGAAATTTTTGTCTTGCTTCGATCCCTCAGTTGCTTAATGATTGAATGAACTTGTCTTTTTTTAATAGTGAAGCATTGTGTGCTTATAAGAAATTAGTGTATACATGCACTATTGATTAGAAACTGTGCTGTATTTGTAGAAAAATAACTAGTACTTTTGTTCTTGATATTGGATGATGAAATAAATGAATCATGTTCTTTAGTGGTTAAATAATTTAGATTTCATATTTCCTCAAGTTTAGCTCAGAGCCAAATAAATCCCTACCTTATCACCCAAATCCTATTACAATCCAATAAAAAAGACCTTTTCTGATTGTGTCAGATGCATGTGAGTATAATTGAGGGATGTATAATCGAGCTTATGGTAGAATGTATTTTGTATTTGAGCTAAGAGTAAACACTAGCCTACACAGTTGATGAGAGCAGTGAGCAAATTGAGAGATATCCACTAAGTTAATTGTTTGATTTGATTAAATTGAAATATTATGATTGAGCAAGGTTGATGAGATTTTTACTCGATTTTGAGTCATGAATTGAATTGAGTTGTTCTTTGATGTACTAGCATGAATCTTTTGACTTTTAGTCAAATAAATTTGTCTTCTTCCAATGTGTTAACATGTTTGATTTATTTTGTTTGACAACAAGGAATGGTTTAAGTGTGGAAAAATTTGATTAGTCCATATTTGTCATGTATTTTAGGGAGTTTATTGTACTTAAATTGACATATTTTGGGAGTTTTTATTATTTAGCTGACAAATATGTGACATTTATTGATCTTTTGTATTTTGTAGGAATATTGGTTGAAAGTTATGAAATTTTGGACAAATGATAAAAAATAGATTAATTAAAAAAGTCCAAAACAATTAATATGAATCCATTTTGAAATAGGTCAAACGACCTCATATTTCATATAAAAGAAAAGGCAAAGAATTTATTTTGCCGCCTGTGCAGTTTACGGCTAATAGGCCAAGAAACTAAACAACTCACCATCTGAGGCGAGCGTATGTCCGCCCGAATAACTGCGAACGCCTCAAGTCGATTGAATCAGACATATATATCGTCAGGAAGTGGACCCGGAGATAGTATAAATAATTTCGGAATAAAATCGATATACCGAGACTAGTATTATATGAGTAGTATTTTATGTCACGGGAAATTTTACATTTGGAATTGGTTTCATAATATTTTAAACGCGAAAAGTGGAGATATAACACCGCTTTCCAAACGGGGCCTTAAACCATTCTAATATCCCACCTACCACTACTATCTCCTCATCCATATCACCATTTCCATCACATTACAAATAAACTCATCCTCTATCTATAAACCACCCCATCCCTTGATTTTTTAATTTTCAGCCTGTTCATCTCTTTGTCCATCAAAGGTATACTTAATCTTCAATCTCATCATTTTAGGGCTATGGTTGACTATTTCATAGTTTGACTTTTGTTTACTGGTTAATACTATATACCATTCCAGCTTAGATTAGGTGGTTAGAAGCGTTATATAATTTTTGTATTGTAATGCTGATGTCAGGGTTGACTTTTGTTGAATTTTCCCTAAATCACCTTTTTAAGATGTAATATGTTAATTGATCTTAATATAGTTGTTTCCGGGAGATAGAAGTCAGTTGATTTTGATGTTAATGGATTGTGTTGAGGTAGTTTGTAAAGTTGAGTAGTAGTTGCCATGCTTGAATTAAAGGCTGTGTATAATGGTTTAATTAATTGGGAAATTGATTGTTGGATCGATTAGAATTTGATTGTGAGTGTTATTGTTTGGGTAAATGGGCGACATTTAAATGAGAACTGAAACACAGTTCGTCGCTTTTTAATAGTAATCGCTCCAATCTAGGGTTGTTGTTGAAAATTGAATGATAAAAGTTAAACTTGTATTTACTATATGCTTTTAATGATTATTACTAGATATTTACTTTTGAATATTATAGTAATCTGAAACGAGAAAATTATATTTTTATGTTATATCAATGATCGAAATTGTTGAATTAGATCCTTGTACCTGGGTTGTTGGTTTATGATTTGACCCTTTTATTTCTTGGGGATTTAGTAAATATAAAGAGGACGTTATTAATCGAAGTAAATAATGCATCTAATTTCTTTGATGGGGAGTTGAGTCTGCACCTATCACGTGGACTACCTAGAGTTATTTTGCTACTTTGGGTTTGAGGTGACAAATCTCAGAACTTTCATACATGTTATATTCTGTACGTGGTTCGCGATGGACTATACTGGGTATGTATATCGAAAGTTATCGAGATTGATGTTATGAGATTGTGGTAGTTGTTGTGATTATACCTATGTAAGCAAGTGTGATTGTGTTATGTGGTGATTGTGCTGGTTATGTGGTTGGTGCGTGTATCCTTTTGCGTTGATCTGGGCGGAATGATACGTATATATACCGAAGAGCTCCTCGACCGAGGTTTCGCTGGCGCGACATGAAACTCGGTGATTGGGAGGTTCGTACATATGTATATTGAGCGGCAGTCTGTCGGGAGAATGTGATGTATATATATATACGTAGCGTGGGGGGGGGCGATGCGGCGGTATATTGGTGGATGCGTGATCGGGGATGGATGCGGATGAAGCTATGCTGTACATTTTGGTGGACTAACCTTTAGTTGTTTGTGTTGTTCATTTGAATGAATATTTGATCGTGCTATGTTGATAGCTATGAAATATATGAGTTTCATTGATCCGTAGTAATATTGATAAGAGGTTAACAAGTAATCGGGAGAGTAAGTGGTTCTGAGTGGTATGTTTAATGTTATACATATGCTTTTATATATAATTATGATTATATGTGGTTGGATACCATTCGTGGTATGTGTATTCACTAAGCTTCACAGCTTACTCCCTATTCTCTTTGGACGGCGTTTTATGCCAAGGCTTCAGAGCGATCATTGAGACATGACAGCCTGATTTAAGATCATAGGGCAGCGGTGGTGGTATAGGAGTCCCTCACGCCTTTCTAATATCTTTCATCTTGGTTTCAATGGAGCATAACGAATAATGCTTCCGCTTTGTATGAGAATTTGACTCATCATTAGATTCCTGGATCGGTTCTTTTTTCGTATTTTTTATTTATGTTCTTAGTTATGTTTTAATTCAAAACTTGTCAGAGTGATTTAATCACTATTTTATGATTTATATTTCTTTATTTTCATTTATAAATTGTTTATTATTATTCATTATTCCTAATTTTATCTCGAAAGTATTAATATCAATGCACCGAATTTGGATGTTCATAAAAGATCATTGAATAATTAATAAGAGGATCGTGGATATTTAAAGCAATCAAATATTGTTGAATAGATTTTTCTTGACCTTCACCTTTTGTAAGCATTTTCAGTTATGATTGTGAGGAAATTAATTTAACTGAAATATCACTCGTGAGACGGCGAACCGAACTTTTAGATAATGATCAACCCAAGAAATAACCATAATTTAGATAACATCAAATGGAAGTTAAATCAACTCTGTCTATCCTATATGACTTAACATTCATGCACTTTACGAGGGTTAAATTATAACTCATGAATGCCTATAAAAGATACACTTGTGCTTTACCAATGAAACAGAAAAATCTGACACTCTTACATGCTTAATTTAGTTTCATAATATGACCGAAAATGTGTTTCAAGCTCACCTTACCACCTTTCAAGATGATAGAAGGAGGTGAATTTCATAAACTCCAACCATATTTTAAAAATCATGGTATATTATACAAATATTCTTGCCCCCATACACCACAATAAAATGGATTGCTGAAAGAAAAGATAGACACATTGTAGATAAAATTAGATATCTTCTCTTTTAAGCAATGCTTCCCTCAAAATTCCGGGTTGAAGCTCTTTATTATTCTATATATTTAATCAATTAAATTCCCTCTACATCTCTCAATAATCATTCTCTACATCAATTTTTCTATAAAGTTGATCCAGACTATAAGTTTGATCAAGGTTTTTGGATGTCTATGCTATCCAAATCTCATCACGCATAGCTCCAAAAAGTATGATCCGCCATCCCTTCCTCATGTTTTTCTTGGAATTTCTTTTTTTCACAAAGGGTACATATGCTATAATCTCGTAACTCAACGTGTCACCATCAAATAAATTTAGGCACACATCTTCTCATCCTTTTTTTCCCAATCTTCCTCTAGTGTTTACTGTAAATTTTCACTAAATTTTGATCTCAGTATTCCTACCCATCCACTCTCTCCTCGCCATCCTCTCTGCCCCTATATTCCCTAGACCATCTAACTTAAGCACAAACTCTACCTCCATCATAGTTTTCCTACGAGCATCAATCTCTACTTCCCTCTTTTCCGCTGCTACAGTCTCAAACACCACCTGTCCTACAATACTCCTTAATTCTCCTCAACAAACCTCAAATATCTCCTCCTCTCCTTCTATATCTTCCCCATCTTCCGATACTTGCCTCTCCTCCCACAACCACAAATGCTGCTCATAACCATCAACCAAGTCATCACATGATTATTGAAATAAAAACTAGATTTCACTTTTGTTCATTATAATAATTCATACTAAATTTTCACCTGTTTCACTATTATTGCTAAATACTCACTAGAAACTAAATGTTAGAGGAACAATGCTGTAATCCAAAAATAATACATGGGAGTTGGGTACTCTTTCTTCACATAACTTGATTAATGCAAATGGTGTTCAAAGTTAGTTTAAACAGAGATGGCTCCTGCATCAGATACAAGCTAGATTAGTTTGTACTTAAAACAACAATTATTTGATCAAAAAATTTCTAGTGGTTAAGACTACAACTATCTGAACTGTTCTGTTTATTGTGCCAACATTAAATGCATGAAAACTGTTAAGTGGCTGCTGTCTATAAGGAAGGTCACCTGTAAGATTTATTCCATCTGACTATCCTAATCACCTTTGTCTTCATAAAATCTAGATGGATTGTAGCTGGGCACCAAGGGTTTTATCTTTAATAAAGTTTCTTTATCTACTGAGTTATGGTTATCTTAAAAGTGTTGATGACTCCAGTTTGTTTATCTTTAAGAATAGTGCAGTTACCATCTACTTCTTATTATATGTTGAGATAATCATGTCTAATCTTATTCTAAAGCCATTATTGATGCCTGAAGGCAATTGTTTAAATGATTAGCAGATCATCATCGCAATTGAAGCAACATTAATTTTAATATTTTTTCAAAAATAATATTACAAAGCTGTTCACTACATAATATTAAATGTACTCTAACCAAGACACTCAAAGATCATGAATTTGTTCCTCTTTGTGATCACTCTATAAGAAAACTTATTATTCTCTAAATACTGCATTATAAGACTTGACATTACTTAATGTTGGTAACTGCTTCACAATATATGCTATCGTTAACTATTCTAAATTTGTGGGCAGCGCATCCTCAAAGAATCTGATGGTTTCTACTGTTGTAACCAAAGATTTTGATTTCAATTATGTCTGCTATTAAAACAATTCATTTACTAGTTTATTAAATGGATTACCCAATTATGTTCAAATAGTAATTATTAATTACTAGAATTAAACATGATTACGCCGTATCGCTGGGATCATACGCATAACCTATATAATAATTATAACATCAACATATTATTATACTTCCATCATTATCGAGCCCGTATGTCACACACATACAACGACGGAAGTATATTTTAAAATGAATCACATTGTTGGGCAAAATTGGGAGTTGATTGAAATCAATGAGACACCCAACGAAGTATTTTACATCGATAAATGTAAAATACAAATTGGATAAAACCGAATCAATTAACTTGTTAGTTCAATTGAAGGTTTAACGAGAGAAAGCCTCATTAGTAACTGCTGTTTACTACCCCATCAAATACTGTTAATTTAAACGAAATAACTCATTCAAGTTAACGAAGCGTCAGCTATTCAGCTTTTAAACTTAAAACGGGAGAGACAGAAGAGATTAAACAAAAACCTAAGTTTTCATTCATCCCTTCCTCTCCAAACTCCCCACCCTCATCCCTTCCTCTAGAAATTTGAGGAAGTTTTGACTCAAATCTTCATTCAATTGTAAATTGATTCTAGTAAGTCCAATCGTGAGATCAACCTTGGGCTGACTAACCGAGACATCACATTTGCTAAAGGAACCAAGAGGATCTGTGAGGCAAAAGCTTGAATATCCGCATTAACTTTGTAAGTTCTCTATTTATTCATAATGAATATATTTGTGTGAATATGTCGATTCTTTTTTATACACTTATATGTTTTTTTATATTTATATTTATATTTATATTTATATTACGAACAAGTTACAATCCCAACATTCATTTCGTGTCTATCCATCACGGCCGCTTTCAAATATTGGTATATTGTGACTCGATCAGCAAAGTTGTCCAAACCACAATGGAGATCAACATCTGGTTACTATGTTTTCTTTGGAGCAAATCTATTCTCTTGGTTCTTTCTAAATTAACCCATAAGAAAGATCCAAAGACTTGAGTCTGCTTGAAGACTGTGAGTTCTGAAGTAACTTGGATTCAAATTGGCACTGTACATTAGCAACCACTTAATAATACTCTAGTTGCTCTATTTGGATAATATCTCCTAATATAACTTGCTATAATCTTATCCAACATTCAAGGTCCAAACACATTGCTATAGATTATCATTTTGTCAGAGAAAAGGCGTCAGAGACTTAATTGTCAAACATGTCTACTTCCAACCAACTCATGGATGTTCTCATAAAACTATTAGCTCAACTGCTGTTGCTGTGAACAATTTTAGCCTCAATGCCGGCTCAAATCGAGGGGATATCAACATCAAATATCAAGCTCAAACCAACAATCAAGCATTGCATGGAAACCTTCCAGCCACAGTTTGCACCCTTCAAGAGCATATAGAAATCATATATTGTTGCAGATGAACATCAGTTTGAATTTGAATCTGCAACTTATCCCCGAGATATCAGAAAGGATTTATAGATTGTAAACTCTTTAATTGACAAGCATATACTGAAAAGTTAATAGTTGAGTGGGCCTGTATTGAACGTATATAAATATGTGTATTTACAATGCTGATGAATACAAGAGCTGTCATTCTCTTTAATACTGTATTACAGAGTTTAAAATGAACTCATCCCCAAAATTGTTTCATCATCGGCCGTTATCCCAAAAATTTTTTAAGAAAGCTCACCAAATATCAACGGCAAGAATCCCCAAAGCACCGCCCTTGTCCCAAACGTGAAACGCCATCACCTATCTCATAATTTTGTTTTTGCTGTCCTTCACTCCCGCAACCACCGCAAGCCAACAATCGAAAATTCTTTATTTTTTATTCTTGCGACCACCCATTCAATTATTAAATCACCGAACTATAACGAATCCTGCAACCCATTCTACAAATACCGATAACCCAATCATCCTCGGACTCAGATCGATCCCTACTTCGCCAGATATACCTCCGCCTTATTACCTTAGTCTAAATGACACCCCGAATATTATTTGTCTACCACAACTAATACGAATGGTCTCGCTCCATGAAACTTTCTCTACGAGTATTCACAAAAATATGGCTTGCTAGACGTCATGCACTCAAACCCGCAAACCCGGATTGGGCGACAGTCCCCACCTACTGCAATGATCCTTAATAATATTCACCGACACAAAGAGCTCCTCATAGTTGTCATATGGGATATGATTGCTCTATAATTTACAAATGGCCAACGTAAGATTTGAAACATGCTCTCCGAATGTAAGCAACCCCTACATGGCTATA
The DNA here is from genome assembly GCA_019722365.1 of Lithospermum erythrorhizon. Lineage (NCBI taxonomy): Eukaryota > Viridiplantae > Streptophyta > Magnoliopsida > Boraginales > Boraginaceae > Lithospermum > Lithospermum erythrorhizon. The sequence continues at coordinate 32,983 of JADFUC010001882.1, forward strand.
ATTATTTTGGGAAACAGAAAAGTTATGGGATGATTTGGCCGCTGCAACCATCTCCAATGTATATGTGCATGAGAAATTTAAAATGATTTAATGGAAGAAAAGTTCAACATTTTGTACGGTCTGATGCCACTGTATTAATAATGCTCACCATCACAAGACCCTACTCCATCTTTACTTGGACATGAATCTATGAACAATTGCATAAGAGGTTAAGCCTATGACCTGGGATGTTATGACTTTCTAAGAAACAAACACATCTAATCCCGAGTTCAAGTCTCGCTTGAAGGTCATATATGCACGTTGTCATCTAAGTTAAAAGGACAGAAGTCTAGAAATGGGGAAAGAGGAGCCGAGTGGTGGGGGATTCTGCCTGAGCAAGGACTTGCAGGGCTCAACCAGCGGGCAGTAGGCGACTTCCTCCTACTCGTCCATGAAGGCCCAAGACACAAAATCTAGTTCGGGGACAGTCTATGATGTTTATTCTTGGTTCACTATGTGTAAAATCTGATGACTGCCTTTTACTGTGTATCGATTATGGATTATTTATCTCAAGTTTTAATCGTGACGGTTTATTATTAGTTGTCACCATGTCTCCTTTGTACTGCATCTGACGCAGTAAAATACATCTTCTAAATTGTATTCACTGAATATCTCCTCTTTAACTCATAACACTATTATGTTCCACACTTGACAACCCGTTATCTCTGCTACACAATCATGTAAGGATACCAATTGTGTTTGTTTTATTGTGCAAAATATGGTTGTCTTATTCAGACCTCGCGACGGTGATTTACCCACTCGTGGTGGAACGCTGGGGATTTACTTTATAAAGAAAACAAAGATCCGTTCTTTGGCATCGCTGCTTAGGCTTAATCCGCCTTCCAAAGCGTTTCGCTTTTACTATCATTTTGAGTTCAACAATGCTCACTTAAATCCAGATATTTTCTTTCTATGTTACACGCGATTTATTTATTTCAAGATACATATGTCGTTTTGATTTGAATCCATCATGATGGGTCCATGTCTAATCAAGCTGCTTTCTTCTTTACAATTGTCATGATTTCTCTCGGGTGGTATATTTTTATGAATGATAAAACATAAGTTTCATCCTTTATTCACGCGGGTTGATGGCTATAGTGAGCACACTGATGGTCAAAACAAAGTGAGTGATAACGGCACCTAATTTTTTGTTTAAAATGATTTTGCGTATCTCCTATATTATTTTCCAAAGATCCTCGTGGTATACCCAAACAGAATGGCAGAAGGATCGAAACATAGGCATTTTGAATAAAAATGAGCCAAGTTCCGTGCCAACTTACCTGGGCTGCAGTTTCTCAAAGGACAGGTTAACACCGCTATTTGATCAATCGACCATCGCAGTGTTAGGTTTTAAACCCGTATGAGTACTTATTTGGTACACTCCTGGCCTTGGACCGAATCATTGGTTTTCGGATCGCTGCTATGTTCATAACTGTGCCAACCTATGCCTAAGAGAGGAGCCAGCATGTATTCTTGGGCTACCCGCTTGGCAAAAAGCAATGCATTTAAAAACTAAAGAATATTTTGTGTCTCGGGATGCAAATGGTCGAGTCCGTTTTTCCGCTTGCCCAAATTGATCCTCCCGTAGCTGATAACCAGCCGCTTGATGTCGTATTCCAAATAATGTACTATGATGATTTGTTTGCCTTTACCTCCTCTCGACATATAACCCGCCGGATTTGGAACCCGAATACGCCGCTGTAACCCGCCGACCAGCTGAAGTCGACTGCTAAATCTGCCGATCTCCCGAATGGTTTACTCCATTCGTTTCTAGTATTCCTTTAAAAGGTGTTGTTTGTGAAAAGAAGGATGGGACAATGAGAATGCCAGGTTTACTACGTAAAGTCAATAAAGCTAATATCAAGAACCGGTCTCCTCGCCAAGAATTACTGAAAAGCGAAGGTAAGCTTTAAGATTGATCTCGAGATCACTACCACGCTTGAGGATAAGAGAGGAGAATATTCTAAAGTCGGCAAGCCAACGCGGTATGGACATTATGAATTTGTAGTAATGCTTGGGTTGGTCAATTTAATGCTCCAAATTACGTCATGACCTAATGAAGTTCATGTTCCTGACTTCCCATGTTTGTGTAGTGTCTATAGATGACATTCTCACTTACTCAAGTGGCTGCTGAACATGAGGAACATTTGAGGTTAGTGTTGGAGACTTTGAAGAAGCCGCTGTATGCAAAACCTTTCTAAGTGGAATTCTGCCGAGGAAGGTACATTTTGGGACGTGGTGATTTCCGTGAGGGTATCGTGTAGACCCACAAAAGGTGGAGGCAGTGATGAACTGGGAACAACCTACCAAAGGCGCATTTAGAAGTTTTGGGGTTAGGTCAAGGCTACTGCTGTGAGGCTCATAAAAGATTTTTCTGATCAAATAATTGGAACACAAGCTAACCAAGAAAGTACCCGCTTGTTTGGGATGTCGAATGAGAAGAGTTTTCGGAGTTGAGGGAAAAGTTGACCTACCGCTCAGCTTTTAAGGCCTTAAATGAGATATGGTGTACGCCGATGCATCTCTTCATGGTTTGGCCAGGTCGACGCAGACGGGAAGCGTAATTGCTTATGCTTCTCGACAGTTGAAAACTCATGAAAAGAACTACCCGACGCATGATCCTGAATTAGCAAACATAGTCTTCGCCGTGACTTAAGACGGAGATACCACTGTATGGAGTAGCATTTTCACTGATCACAAGAGTTTGAAATATTTGCCTACCCAGAGGGATTTAAATTTGAGACAGCGCAGGTGGATGGAATTCATCAGTGATTATGATATAGCAATTGAGTACCACCCGGGGAAAGCGAATGTAGTGGCTGATGCCTTGAGCAGAAAAGGGAATGTAAAGGGGTCCAAGGTGGAGTTGAAGGAACTGGGAGTCGAAGTTCGATTGATATCAGCCTCATCATGGCATGTAGTTCGAATTCAAAGTTAGCTTGAGAAAATTATAGTCTCAACAGGGGGACGAGAGGGTGTTGAAATGACTATGGAAGTGAACAAAGGGAAGCTGTGGTTGTCGTTTGAGCGAATTGTTGTCACATTTTCAAATGGTCAAGCGGAAATCATAGCGAGGCGCATAATGTCTATATAGTATATCCCGGTAGCTACTAAAATGTATCGGGACTCTGTGATCGACTTACCGGGTGGCCCGGAATGAAAAGAGAGATAGCGTATTTTGTATTAAATGTTTGACATGTCGAGGTTAAAATAGCATAGACACCAAGGGATTGCTAGTACCATTACCTATCTTGAGTGGACTTTCGGGAACATATTACGGATTTCGCCTTCGGTTGCTTAGAACTCTTCAAAGTACGATGGTGTATGGGTGATCGTGGACAAAGTTGTCCAAGTCCCACATTTCCTAGCGCTAAGGCGACGCATGGCCCGTAAAAACTCGCCTCAAGTATACATTAATCGATCCCGAGGTTGTACGGGTCCTGTGCTGAGAGTATTGTGTCGATGGCGATACTCGCTTTACTAGATTTTGGGAGGCTTCTGGAGTCGGGACTAAGGTGAGTTTGAGTACGTTATTTCACCCGCATGATGGCAGTCGAGAGACTATACGTATACTAAAGCGATTACGCCGAAGTTTGTGTACCGAGTTCCACTGAACCGGACGAGGAGTTACCGATCAGAATTTGCTTATAATAATAGTTATCACGCCAAAAGACGAGATGGCACCATTTGAGGCATCAGATCAAGGAAATGTAACTCTACCAGTTGGGGTGAACAAGTGAGGGAAGACGCATGGGTCCGAATTGGTGGAGAAATGGCCGAGAATCAAAATGGTTAGACAACACATGTGCTGCTCAGATCGACAGAGTACGATGCCAATAAGCCGCCGCAGGGATATCTTTTAGGCTCAGATGGGTCTTCAGGGTATTCCTCCGCGAAGTGGGATGGCGAGGTCTGGGGAAGAAGTGGGAAGTCAGTCGCCGCTTATATTGGACCATACGAGATTTGGGGTGTAGTCGACCCGTGGCTCCACTGCCTGGGTCAGCCAGTGGAGTCGGAGAGATTCATAATGTATTCCATGTATCTTGCTTGAGAAAATATATTCCCGATGTGTCATATATCTGAAGCACAAATCAGCGGAACTGCAGAGGATCTTTCGTATGAGGAGCAACCGGTGGAAATCTTGGATCGAAAGGAGAAGATGGCTTTAGGAACAAGAGGTTTGGGTCATGAAGGCCCATGGAGAAATCATCGGGTTGAGGAGGCCACTAACGGGAGGACGATATCTCAGAGAGTTACCCCGCCGTTAGTAATATATCAAGGTGTCCCTTGTACTTAACCGCTGGCTGTGTGTCAAGCTTCATTTTGGGTTCGTACGCGTAATTAATCATGCCGGTGGCGTTCTCTCGAGGACGAAATTTTTGTAAGGTGGTAGAATGAAATAACCCGAATTCGGTTTAATTAATTAAAATCGGTAATCGGTAATTTAATATAATATAATAAAAGTTTTTGATTCAGAACGAATTATATCAAACATAACGAATTAAATTATAAGGTTAAAAAAAGAAGTTAATTGGGGAAAAGTTGATTACGATTTTACGTATGGTTTAAAAATTATGTTCATGTAACTGTTAAACGGTGCCTTTTTATTTAATAGACTTTTTATTTTACAATTACCTACACTATAAGACAAAAAAGAAAACTAAACCCTAACCCAAAAACCATCGCCACTTTTTTTTTCCATTGAAAGAACTCAAATTTTTTCTATTTTTCTCCCACTTTGATCATCATCGTTTGCTCTAAAATTCCAGAAAAATATGTACCACCTTCTCCCCATCTCGCCTTCCCCCGCTGCTTTAAGGTATTTCCATAGTTTTGGGAGAATTTCAAAATTTGAAAATTTAAGGGTTTCGAATTTAATAACTTCAAATTGTTAAATTATGATTTTGGCCCTAGATTGGTCATATTAGCACGGAAAGAATTGAATTTTTGTTAATTTAACAATTTATTTCGAAATTTTATAATTAATAAAGATTCACCTTATGTTAGATATGTGATTGAGATTTTTATGATTATAGATATAATATTGGAGTTTTCCCAGTAATATATTCATGAGAAAATAATTATTTTCGTATTTTTAATTAATTTTATATTATAATTTCGGATTTTTGGTAGAGAATAGAAATAAATTATAATTTTGACTTTAAATAAAACTCATATTTTTATTGTGTTTATTACTGATTACAACCAACATATAAAAATCTTGGAATTTTGGGAAATGTTTACTATTTTGTTTATTTATTAACTAGAATGAAGATTTTAATAAAAGGTAAAATTTTTTTATGATTGTAAATTAGAAACTGAATTGTTATATTTTTATATGGGATATGGTTGGACTATAAAGAAACATTAGAATTTTGGAGTTCTTTGATATTTATTTTGAATTATTGATGAGTAAATGACTAGTTTTGGGAGTTAATTGAAATAAATCAGATTTTTATACATAAAAATATAAAACTGATTTTTATTAAACTATATAGTACATTTTGGACCTATGATAAAAATATTAGAATTTTCGGACCTATTATGATATTTACTTAATTTTTATAAAGTATTGAGGATTCCCTTTAAATAGTTAACTACTGATAGTTCACCGGAATAATTACTAAGATACATTTAAAAGTAAGGAACACCTAAGTTTGATTAAATAGATGTGAAATATAATTAAGGTACGACTAAAGTATCATGGAAATGAATCTTATTATTTTAGAGTCGGACTGGACCCGAGGTTGCTTAATTAACAGAATTAGCTGCTGCAATTAGTACGTGGAGATTTATTCTGGTGTTGTCCATACATTTGCACGTTGCCCGACCGTGATGTCATGCATATATCGCTTATTTTGTAAAATATGTGCTATTATTATTTAAATTAGTTGGCAAATGACATCATGTTGTGGACCCATATATTGGCATTGGCGATACCGTGATGATCAAATGTTTACTGGTATATGGACCGGTAAACAATTTAATTCGTGATTTATTGTCATGAGACGCACAGTTAATCAGGACATGTGAAACCGTGTTATTGAACTACGGAGTCACAAAGCGGTCTCATGTAATAGTCTCAATCGCTGCGGTTGGGGTCGAAGTCGAGTCGCGAGTGTAGGGAAATAAATGATCCATTACGGACGACGGGAGGGCGTACACACGGGCCAGCCGGATACTCTTTATGTTACGGATTTATCGAGATACTTTATACGTGTGACCCACGGGTCGTTTATAGCACATTCAGGGCACATGTGACCCTTTGGGCCGTTATATATGCGTCGGGCCATTGCATTTGTATGTGGGCATTGCTTGTGGTACAGTCAGATGTCCTGGACGTAGTGTTTTGGTATTTTGTTGGTGTTGATTTGTGGACCTTTCGGGTCGTGGGGGCTTGTAATATGAGAAGTATATGAAAGTTACTTTTGCCATATTGATGAACTGCTTGGACTTACTAGAAGGCCAAAACTCAGATTCACTTATATTTAGATCTTATGCTCTATTGTGCCCGTATGAATATAAACCCGTCAAATACTAAGTAGGTAGCTATGTGAAACCTGCTTTTTACTATTGACCGAATCACTGCTAGTTTTATATATATATATATATGGATGGGTTCTACTTTCTGACTGCTCGGGGCGTAATGGAGTCACCACTCAAAGTATAAGTTTCCACGCAGCTGGCCGACCCCCCGCGAAACTTTCAAAGTTGAGTAGTCAGCCGTAGAAAGCGGAGCCGGCTGACCTCTTGAGCTCGTTTGTTATCCTTTAGTGAGCGGCGTGGTAGCTGGGATCTCGCCATTTTATTTCGCCTTTATCGAAGTTTTGAGTCATTGTTTACCCATTAAGGTGATTTATATTATGGATGTATTATTGAATTCCCCGTTTTTTTATGTCACTTATGTATCGAATACGTGATGTCAGTTAGGTTTCGCTACTTACATGATGTCCACGCTGGGTATGAACTATTTCTACTTTTAATGCTTAAACTGCTTGAATCCGCCTTTTATTTTTATATCATCGTTGGGCGACTCGGTATCCATTTCTACTAACGAGTCTAACCTCGAGGCGGCCGACTCGGGGCGGGTCGTTAATTCTGGGCATCGAGGTAGCACGGAATCTTAAAGGGCTTTTTCTCCCACAATGTAAAGTACGCCTGATATTATCTCGAACAGTCTTCTAGGTTCAAAACCGTGGCATTCGACGGAACGTAATCGTAAATTGGGGCTTTTACCAGCCCCGTGACTCGCAGATTGAGAAATATCACTACTTGTGGACGCCTTTCTGGCGTGGCTTTTACTGACCTGGATATTTGCTTTATGCCATGTTCTGCCTCACTCCCTACAAAGGTCAAGGAAGAACATTGGTTGGTCGCATTGAAGTTGTCCGATATCTTAAAGGTCAAGTCATGTATGGATATTTTTGATGGAAGACTCTTGTCGGGCCTCCTGCAAGTTTTAGCACGGCTACGAGTCGTATGGAATCAGATATCAAGGTGTCTCGGGTCCATGGATAGATCCTTCAGGTCTTTTTGTTGCCTCATAAAAAGATAAAGATTGAGTGTTGGCACAAGGCCCTTGGTGCTATGATAATAAATTATTGATTATGGAAAGTTGAAGACGAGGTTTTGATCCACTCCAATGTGCTTTTGACTCATGTGCATTCCGGGTACGAAGCACGTGTCGGACGAGTACTATATGAGGGATGTCGCGAATAACATGGGGAATACGTTTTAGGATTGTGACTACGAGTAGAAAAGCAGGGGGATAAATTCTTTCGAATTCATGTTAAGGTGAGCATTACTATTCTGCTTAGGCATTTTTCTCACTTTTAACGTTAGGTCAGAGATGGTAGCTGGCTATCTTGCTTACGGTAGGCTTCCCATTTGTAAGCTTTCATCATGGCGAACGGGTATCTCATTCTCGACAACGTCAACTAAATCCGTGCACGGATTTCAAATCAGTAGTAGTGTATGGCATTTGGATCAAAGCAATGGAGAATTGGCGCATGCATTCGCACTGTAGACGTTAATCGTATCGGGAATTCTCAAGACCAATCAGGATGTGACGCCTCGAAGTCAATAAACAAGGTGCCCTCGAAATTTCGCTAGGATTCGAAATTTTAACTAAACGACAGCTTATTACAAGATACGTGAACTGACCTATGGGTTTGGAAAGAGATTGAGAGGACGTGGATAAATGGATTTTAATCAATCTCGCTAATTTGGGAACGATTCAAAGAGGCTCAAATTGAATGAAGGATCGCATATAAGTCCCCATGACCTAAGGGGCCCAAATCAAGCAAAGGAGAGTTATCTGCACTGACTATTGAAAAATGATAAACATCCTTAATTTTATGAAGCCCAAGATCTTTTTAACTTTAAGCTAGCCCAGGAACCGAAAGAAAATAGCCCACCAAAGCAGGGGAAGAAACTGTCTATTAGTAGAAAGCCTAATACCAAATTTGGATCTCAGTCAAAGAAAAGACATCATCCCTATCAAGACTCATGTTTGACGCCCCCAAGTACGGCCGCCATCTCTTCTAACAAGCGGTTTGGGATCTTCGTTCAAAACACTAACGGTGAAAACCGCGAGGCGCCCGCCGATCTCCATGAGTATTTTAGCTTGGAACCGTTGCCAGCCACCCCTGCGCTTCTTTCACTAGCCGGGTTAGTGATCTCTAAAAATCCTAGGTTGATTTTCCTTATCGAAACCAAATTATGGAGGCGATAATTTGATCATATTAAATTTAAACTAAAAAGGCCTAACAGGCTTTGTGGGGGGCGGATAGGCAGAAAGGGGGCCTTTGTTTATTGTGGATACGAGACTTAGATGTGGAGATTATCTCTTACCCCGACACATCACATCAGCTTCCCACCATACAGATCTACTAACTCGAGATTAATGGACTTTTATGGATACTAATGTGGTTGGCAAACTTAAAGCACTCATGGAATCTCATGAGATTTCTTACTAGCTTGTCGCAGAAGCCTATACTTTTTATTAGTGATTTCAATGAGGTGCTTATTAATACTGAACAACTTTCCCACAGATGGCCTCGTCCCACCTAGCAAATCGATAAATTTTGTCAACCGCTGAGGAATGCGTTTATCGATACTTGGTTTTCGGATTTTCAATGGGAGCAACAATTTATTTCTCCTTATTCAACTAGGGCCAGACTGGATAGGAGTTTGGCAAGCAAAGATTGGAAGGCTACTTTCCCAGATGCCAAATTATTCCATCTTTCAAGCAATAATTCGGATCATCTACCCTTATTTCTTAATTGGGGGAAACATAGCTCATTCAATTCAACATGCAAACCTAGATTTAGGTTTGAATATAATTGGTGTTTATTTGAGGAAAGTACAGAAGTGGTGAAGACTGCTTGGACTACTCAACGGAAACGGGACCTAGGTCAACAATAGTTTTCTGGAATTCAGTGTAGTAGATTGGGGTTGCTCAAATGAAAAAGGGGTGTTGTCGGTGATGTGAAGACAACTATTGATAGTAAGCAAGTTGAACTGGATCTTCTCAACCAAGGGTCAATCACAATTCAGTCCAAAGGTCAAGCTATCAGTTTAGCAAAAAATATAGACCGACTACGTGAGGCGGATAATATCTATTGGCATCAATGTGCTCGACTGGTATGGAGAGTCAAGGGTGACATGAATAAAGGGTATTTTTACTAAAATTCTTTCAACATTATTAGGATATTGTGGGTGTGGATTTAGGAAAAATGGTGCTTAATTTTCTCAACAATGGTGTGTTCTAAAGAAAATTTAGTTTCACCTTAATCACACTCATTCCGAAAATCGAGAAGCCACTCAATATGACCCAATTTCGAACCATTTCTTTGTGCAATACAACTGCAAAGGTTATTGCTAAGATGTTAGTTGCACGGCTCAAGCATGTGTTGCCCTCCGTTATGTCAGAATCCCAAAGTACCTTTGTGCCAAATAGGCTCATCACGGATAACGTTCTCTTATCTTCTGAGCCATATCATATTATTAAGCAACGAAAATCGGGTACTGAGGGTCTGATGTCTATTAAATTGGACATGCTGAAGGCATGTGATAGGATCGAATGGGCCTTCCTTAGGGCCATGTTGGGTCAACTTAACTTCAGTACCAAATGGATCAACCTTATCATGAATTATGTAGAATCAGGTTTTATGGATTGCATCAAGGATACCCCCTCTCCCCATACTTGTTTATTATCTGTACCGAATGACTAATGTTTTTGCTTAATAATGCAATGACACGGGGATATTCAGGGCATACAATTGGTTCCTAAATTTGATCGTATCTCGCATGTTTGCAAATGACACCCTTCTGTTAGGAAAGGCCACCATCCAAGAGGCTACACTCTTTAAGAAAATTTTGGGACAATATGAGACGTGGTCTGGGAGACCAGGAGAGAAATTTCAGCATTGTTAGGCATGCAGGAAGCTACGTCCCATGGAAAATACATATTCGCCTCTTCCGTGGATAGAGTAACGTGTAAGGTGGTAGATTGGAAATCTAGGTTATTGTCGAAAGCAGGAAAGGAAATCTTCATTAAGTCGGTGTTACAAGCCATCTCCACCTACTCGATGCAATTCTTTATATGGCCTATACAAGTATGCAATCAAATAAATGCTATATTGGCTAAGTACTGGTGGGGAGAAGATGCAATGAAACGTAATATACATTGGGCATTCTGGGACAAATTGTGTCGTATAAAAAGTGAAGGGGGACTCAGCTTCCGAGTTCTCAGGACTTTCAACTTGGCTCTGCTCAACAAACAAGCTTGGAGACTCATCACTGATCCGGACTTCTTACAGTCTCAAGTCTACAAAGCTCGATATTTCCCAAATGGTTCTTTTCGGACTGCTCAGATAGGGACCAACCTGAGTTACACCTGGAGAAGTTTAATAGCTGTCAGAGATATGGTGTATCAAGGAATAGACTGGCAAATTGGAGACGGTAAAAACATAAACATTTGGACCCAAAAATGGACTCAACACACATGGTCTAAACTTCCAATCACTCCTCCAATTGAAGAATACAAGCATTGGACTGTCTCAAAGCTTATTGATAGTGAAATAGGGGTGTGGAACATGATAAAATCAGATGTATATTTTATGACATAGATCAGCAAGCAATTTTATAACTATCTCTACCCAATATTCACAAATCGGACATTGCAAGGTGGGGTAAGCATCCAAAAGGTCTTTTTACAGTCAAAGGGGCATACGTAATATTCTTCAAGGCACCAAGAAATAAATTCAAGTTTCTTTAACCGACTGTAGGGGATTAAACTACCCAAAAAGATCATTCATTTCTTATGGAGAGCCATACGTAATATTCTTCCTACTGTGGACAATCTGGTCAAACGCAAAGTCAATATCCCTCAAGGATGTAAGTTTTGCCAATTTCATACAGAAAATATATTGCATGTTTTCAATTCGTGTGTATAGCAGAGAAATTTGGAAGGAACTTACAATACAAGAGAGAATCGAAAGGACTCATGACTTCAGAGATTTAATTGAGATTAGGTGGAAGAGATTACCAAAAGATAGAATAAAACTGTGGATTGTATGCAAGTGGCAACTATGGCACAACCGAAATCTAGTGGCGCATGAGAAACCTTACGAGAACCGAGATGAAATTGTGTGCTTTGGTGGAGGATTTCTGCTCTCCCATGTATGAAGCTCCAGGTGATTAGCCCCAAGCCTCTTCGGTTCTTATATAAGGTAAAGGAACTAGAAGGGCTACCCCCTATGGGCCGATTGGGAATAGAGGCTTTTTGGAATTGGAGTTCGCTTGATAACAAAAATAAAAGTAAAAATTAATCTTACATACCCCTAACTAGTCGCGGCAAACGAACCGGGCCAGCCCCCCGTAATATGCTCGATGAGCCCATAGCTGCTAACGAACCGGGCCGGGCCGGTCCGTTAAGGGAATACTGGGCCCTTATTCGCCCGAGCCCGTGTATCGGGCCGACGCTGCACCGCTTCAACCACAACAGCATTCCACGCTTTACATTTGATACAAACGGTATACCATTTAAAGTGTTTGCATTCTCAGACGATAACGAATATAATCTGCTTACTGTAACATACACTAGATACCATTCTGACATTAATCTGCATCTACGTTAAAGTCCAATGACTATTTTTTATGAATTTGTATGATCAACCGGGGTACCGTTGATTCAAACGGTACTAATGCTTGCAAAGTGGTACCGTTTCATCTAAACGGTTCTGCTTTGACCACAATACCATCCTTCATTTCTCAAAACTCAAAATGAAGAGGTCTATAAAAGGAAGCAACACCTCCCTTCATTTCTCACAACTCACAATCATTCTAAATCAAGTTGAATCAATCTTACCGCTTCCATTTATTTATCCTGTATTATCTATCAACTTTTTATAAATTTTGATTTTTGTTCTTTCAATAATGACATCAAAACATAACCTTGGTAAAAGCATTCAAAGTGGATAAGTTGCTAGTATGTCTAATGATTTTGTTAATTTAGAGGATGATAATCGTGATGGATGGTGAACTACCTTGATTATTAACTCTCAATCTAGCGTTACGGATACTACTATCGGTGAGGAAAAAACTCATGGATTTGGAAATATCACAGAGACCCGGAAAACAAACGGCAACTTGTTTAAATCAGTATATACTCTATCATGGAAAACGCTGGGGTAAAGGGAACCGGTCATCTTGTTTCGACACTGCTATCACAAGATCACTAAAGATAAAAGAGTGGAAGTATGGCTAAGGAACTATTGATACCCAAACCAAGAAAACTTTTTTGTACTTTTGGCTATAGGATTGAAACTATGAAATTTGTAACGGTAGTTCTGCCTTTTAATCATCATACGGACATGCTTTCACTAAATGGATTCAAAAATGTCAAGTAATTCTCGAAAGGCATCTCGGCCATTTTTACTTAAACTATGCTTTTAAATATTTTAAAAAGTGAAAAGATCTTCTATGTAAAACTTTATGAATTTGCCTTATAAAATGTGTTTGACTAGCGATATCGTAGTTTCGATTTTACAATGTGGTGTAACATGTCATTGATCGATCATGATCGGGTCTTACAAAAAGAATTATATATTTTAATCACGCAACATAACAATATTCAAATATCGGAAGGTATACTCATATGTCAATGATTACAAATGTTTGAATAGATTACTTCACTCTTATTTGATAACGCCATCTCGCTAATAACGTATCAATTGAAAGATTAAAAGATGCCTATTAAACCGGATTTTAGTGGAACTTTTTTCATGTTAGATGTTTATGTCACGCCCTTCAATTAGTTGCTAAAGACGGAATAAACGTTTTTGATGAGTTTATTACCAATTCGTATGTCAAGTAATTTTGTTATATTGGCGGGTTAAAGACATGAATATAAAAATTCCTGGCTGGCGTTTCTTATGAAGTTTAAAAAATTAATTTTGGATTGTGATAGATGGAACTCGATTTACATCTACTAGTTCGCAAGTATTATATGTATATAAGGATGAAATTACAACATTTTATGATATGCATGTTCTATCAGGAATATTATCCCCCACTCACATATATAATACCTGAAATATTTGAGTTATATGAATTACTTAAGTTTCTTTCGAGCCATTTAAAGATTATACTAAAGTTTTTCAACTCAATATGAACCAACATTCATCTTGCTTTAGAATGTATCGTTAATCTTTTCCATTCATATGACTAAACATAGAGATGGTCATGTTGCTAGAGATATGGTTCAATATAAGATCAAGTTTGTAAAATATTTTTATCCTATCCCATACGATATTTAATTAGGCAATCTTGGATCCTAACGCTAAATTAAGCTATTTAATTTCTATGTAAACTTATTATGAAGATTAGTATCCTTTAATCCCGAACTAAAGAGTTTTGATGTTCAAAAATGGAAAGATGGAATTGAAACGTGATATGTATAATATCACGTATGTCATATCAATCAAGGTAATGGATGTAAAGGCCGCACCCTCTAGTAGTGGAACAAGTTTCAATGTACCATGGTAGGTGGGATACGAAGTCAACATACCTAAGGAATGCTTTACAATTATTAGGTAACACTAATTCAATCGCTTCCACAAGACACTAAATGAAGTTAAATATTTAACTACTAACTTTGAATCGAAATAATATAATTTATAAATAATCCTTTTAATATATTAAAGTAGCGTACAGTAAGGAAGCATTGTTTCGGTATTGTCTAAGATGACAAAAAGAAATATTTTCTATACCTATGTCACAATAGCTAAATAATCAAGATTTAAAATAAGTAAGCCTAATACACTAAAGACGTCACATTTCTTACAAGCTCATGATAATGGGTGAACTGGCATTAAAGTATGTGTTTGTATCAAGGATTGACGGTCGCGGACAAAGTAGATGCATGATAAGGATACACTCATGAAGGAAAGGAAAAAGATTTGTTCATTTAATCTTAGTGGATATCGAGAAGAAATTTAAATAGACGTAAGAGAACAACACAATAGAAATACACCGACAAAGAAGAACTGAAGATGAAGAAAAAGGATGATTAGATTTGTAGTTTTTATAATTTTGATCGAATGTATGAAATTAATGTAATCTCCCCGCCCACAGTACAAACCGTGAATGGTGCAATAATAAAATATCTATTTTGTTTCTTTTACATTTTCATACCTTTAAATGGAATTAAAACGGCATACCATTGCACCATTAACGGTACCACGTTATACTTAAACGTGGTACCGTTACTGGCTAACGGTACCCCGTTTAAGTTATTAAACGACATGTACATTCTGTAAGTCAAACGGCCCACCGTTTCATAACCAACGGCCCACCGTTGGTACTTTAAACGTGGTACCGTGTCTATGAAACGGTACCACGTTGAACTTCAAAATTCCCTAAACTTTCTGTAAGTGAAACGTGGTACCGTTTAAAATCAAACGGTACCACGTTTAATGAGTGGCCTACTAGGCGCGATTTTTGAACTTTCTTCTCATTATTAACTTAATTTCATAACGCATTTCCACAAATTTCTTTCAAATTTTTAAATGCCTTCATACCAACCCATAAACTTTCTTTTTATACCTCCATTTGCAAATATATTGCTCAATTTAAAAAATGGCACCAAAAAACAACAAAGCAGCGGACAAGAGGCACAATCATCAATGCGGGATAAAAAGTAGGCTAGAAAGTCATAATTATGAGGAGGAACCCAATACGAGGCAGGAACATAAAGATAGTGAGGAGGACCAACACGTAGGAAGGGGTGTTGTTGAAAGTGGAGCTCAAATGCACGACAAGTGTGTTTATCTCGATGAGCTCCTCGATCAAACAATTCTATGGGTAACCTCAGATTCCAATAGTTAGAAGCAATTCTCAATTAGGGCAAATATTTGTACATTTAATCACAATGGTATCCTGAAATTGTAGTCCAATTTATAAGGCTATGGTATGTGGACCGAGGGCCGAACTTGGATAATGGCTAAGGATAGATTAATTTTTAAATGTTAAATGTGTCATGAATGATTACGGAGGAGGATCTTAGGAATGAATTTTTTATGACTAGACATGAGGACGATAACGATGAATGTATAGAGGATTATCCCACTAGGGGGTGGTGCGAGAATTGGCCAATTAGCCAAACGGATTGTGCGAATATGCTTAATAATAATCGTAGAGCCCATAACCCTAAGTTAGTGTATAAATACAATCTAGATGGGGCGGGGAAGTTTGTATCCAAGGTGGTCCAAGGAATTTTGTTTCCCACAACTAGTCAGGCCACCGAACTTAGCGCGATACAAATGATCGCAACTTGGGCGCTCTTGACCGATACGAAGGTTAACTACCCCCACATTATCCTCGAACACATTTTTCATCATAGACTAAGGCTGCCACAATATGGTATGATTCATGTCCCATTTGTTGGTTAGTGAGAAAAATAAAATCATTCTGATTGCCTTGAGGTAAGCGAGGTTAATAAAGCGGGCATGATTTCAAAAGCCTCAATTGCTAAGTTTGAGGTTTATTTTATGGATAATAGATCAAGCGATCTAATAGAACTATGAGGAGCCAGTAAGAGAAAAGTGAACTATTAATGGGTGCAGAGCCCTCGGCTATGCCCGAGAAGGGACCTGTGAGCCATGGGTACGGGAGGAGGCTCATCCGTATCCTCAACAGGCTTCCACCTCGCAACAACCGATGTAGAGCGAAAGTGATACCATGAGAAAGTTTGCTGACGAGGTGACCGGGCCAAGGCCGAGATGTCGGCGTCATGAAAGACCGAAGAGGATGATCAACGAATGACGCCGATGCGGATCCATATGGCCAGATGTCCGGGCGCTTTTAATGTGATCGCATAAAACTTTCCTTAACAACGAAAGGCACTCCCCATCACGCCCCCACCTCCTCCCTTTATAGTTGAAGAAGAACTAAGTGGTGCTAAACACATGAATGAATGTGTTTATATATTATATGTATGATATTTTTCACGCTTAAAACAATGTTTTTATTTACGGTTTTTATTCGTTGTGAATGATGCGAATAAGTCAATGTTTGAATGCTTTGAATGTTTATGGTGTTTCGAGTTTGAAATGAAACGAATGTACGAATGAATGAATGTGAATGGTTTGAATGTTTGAATGTTGTGAATGTTTGAAAAATTGCACTTTTCTCTGCTATAAACGTGGTACCGTTATGATGGAACGGTACCACGTTTATAGCAGAAAAATGCAATATTTTAGGTATTAACGTGGTACCGTTTCATATGAAACGGTACCACATTAGTATGGTATTAACGTGGTACCGTTTCATATGTAACGGTACCACGTTAATAGGGGCCTATAAGCCTGAACTGCCCTGGGTCAAGGCCCACCGAATATTGGGTGGGTTCGAACCGGCCGGCCTGGGTTCACCTTCGCCCCCGTCCGACCCACTTATTAACGAACCGGGGCCGTTTCGTGGCCTCGTGCTAATTAACCGACTGTGGGTTGGCCCTTTAACGCCCACCGAGTCTCGGTTCGTTTGCCACATCTACCCTCAATTTTTATTAATAATAATCATGATCGGTCCTATAGGTCCAATACTTAAAATGAAAAAATTAAAACCCTTATATTAACGGTAGAAGAGTTTAAGCATTATTTTTGATACATTATTCAAAAAAATATTATGGGGGACGACCAACATCATATTATGATAGTGAAACCGCACATGCCCCCTCTAAAAGTGGGTTCCAAATTTAAAAAAATTAGTAACCTCAATAACAAAAGTGATACATTTTCTTTATCTTTACACTTTGGCCTCTCTCATTTCAATTATAATCCTAGGGTGTAACTATTGGTTACCTCTAATTATTGGAAGATAAAAAAAAGCATACGTACTTAGTAAAGTTTTCCTTTCTTAAAAAATCAATTAATTGGAAACAAAGTGAGTAAAATAGAAGTTTTATACTTTCATTGTAAAATTAATCCAAACAAACTGAAGCTTGATTATGTATAATTGATTATACTAACTTCTTAATTATAAATACTATCATATTATTCATACAAAGCATGATAATAATATATTAGTCCTTAGTTGTCATTGATTTGTGATAGATCAATATCAAAATTAAATATTCCGTCATAAATGTCCATTTTTTTGGTAATGTAGACTGTGAATGTGATAATTTAAAAAATTTGTAGGAGCTAGCTATCTTTTCCATCATTAAAACCAACCAATGGAAATCTCTACATATACAATGCATCTTATATAGGAATTCTCTTTGGTTGGGAAAAACCCACTATTATATCCAATAATATGAGTATTATTAATAATTTAATATCCATAATTGTATTAAGAATTCAATATCAATAATTATTTAACACCTGAAAATTAATTAATTATAAGAAAAATTAATTTCATTAAGTCGTGTCCAATCGATTAGAAGTGGCGCTACGAATTTTTTACAAGATGATTTGTTCCGATTAGATTTTCGACTCGTGCTTCAATTAAATTCAAACATGTCTAAACTAAGGATTTTCATATTTTAATCACCTAAAATTAATTATTAGAATAGGGTAAAATTAGGTTTTATTATAAATTAAATATTAAATTAAACTTAATTTTGCATTAAAATAAGTTTCTAAATTTATGGGATTAAATTAATAAATTCTATGTATGTTTTATCAAATTCGAAGAGGATCGACCGTCCAAACTAGAGTCCTTTAAGCGCTTGTCGACGATTTGTGATACGGCTTAAATGCTTGAGTCGGATGGATTCGTCTCTGAGCAGTTTAGCATGAGTTTGATTTGTGACTGAGTTTGAGCTTGACTTGACTTGATTTGAACCCCTAATTTACTTGATTTGATTTGGATAGAAGCTCTGGGCCAGTACCGGATGTACGCCCCGGGTCTCACGGACTCGAGACCTGTCCTCGACTCGATATGGTCCGAGCCGGGAGCCTTTAGAGCGTATTCCTGTTGGCGATGGGATTTCATCTTGGGTCTTGACTCTGATCTCCGGTCTACTTCAAACTTGATGGATTCTATCGCAAATGCTTGCAAAAGGTGGAACTTGCTTGAAAGTAATCACAAGTGGACTTCAGAATGATAAAGCCTATAGCCTTCAGCTGGGACTTGGGATTTGGTGCTTCACCTTTCAGGGTGGCGCTATGTGGCTCGGAGGTCAGCTTATTGAGTAGAACTTAAAGGCCTTGATATGACACTTGGATTCGGGGATAGGATTGAATTCTAGCCGCAAGCTCTATGGGAGTGAGAAGAAGCAAGTCATTGGCCAACGTTGCATCTTTGGCTTGTACTACATCTGCCTTGGGCAGCCATTGTCAGAAGCAGGACTTGAGGATACGACCCACGTGGGACTTAGTGAGATTTGGCCTTACTTGGGATTTGGTGAGATTTGGCCTCACTGGGACTTAGTGAGATTCGCCCACTTGATTTAAGCTTTGAAGTTACGTTACTTCTAGCTTCTACTACAAAGGGCCTTTAACAAATTATCGCTATAGTAGCTGATAATCGCGATGAAGGTGGAACGTTCCAACCTTGTTGATGATACCGATCAACTGGGACACGCCCAGCGTTTTGTTTCCACCACTGGGTGCTTTGTGATTTGACCTCACTTGATTTAAGGTTTGAAAGCTTACGCCACTTCTAGTTTTACTACGCCGCCTTTAGCGCCTTGTTGTTGTAGAAGATTTGACGAATATAAAGGTGGAACGCTCCAACTTGCTGATGATACCGACCAACTAGACAGAGCCCAAAGAATATTTCTGTAATCCAAATATATAGGATCCTAACGCTTCGCTTATTCCTATATCTAGGATTCGTTTAATCAAACCTAAAAATTTATCGTGTGTTCATCCAAGTTTTTTTGAATAATCACGGGCTATGTAGCTTAATCCCGAATATTCGAACGCTCTTGAGAAACTTTACGATTCTCATCGATTTTGTTTCAAACTTGAAGAATCAAGGCGCTTTCAGGCAATAATCCTTTGGATTTCAAAGCCTATTTTGGGCTAATTGAGGTGTTTTCCAGCCCACCACGGTGTTTTACCATGTCTTCAAATATTTAACTTAGAAATTTCATAGAACGTTCTCCTATCATTCTCCAATTCAAAAGATAGAGTAATTCGGGCTTAAATAGTCCCCTATAATGGCACCAAGTTGCACTTATGTCCCCAATCGTGTCACCATGGCAATTTAGTCCTTGTAAGTGGCACAAAAGTTGAATTTTCAGTTCCCCAAATTAACGCTCAAGTAACTCCAAACATCATGAGTTTGAATGAGACGTTAGTTTGGGGACTGGTAATTTGCCCCGTAGTTCCTGATGTGGTTGTTTGTGTTGCTCCTGGCCTCGTATATCTAATTAACACTTTCAGGATAGTTTTAATATCGCACTCATCTCAGTTTCAAATCTCCACCAAAATTGATATAAGAATATTGATATAATATGAATAAATATCAATGGGGTAAAATGGTCTATCACTTTTGGTGGAGATTTGGGTTTTTGGGATGATGTGCAATATTTAAAATAATACAAGGAGGTAAGGTGCTAATTAAATTATATAAGCGGGTACGGTGCAACTTTTAAACAATAAAGAGGGTACAGTGCAACTTTTGAGCCACTTACGGGGATCAAAGTGTAATTTTAGGTGGTATGATTTAATAGAAGTGTTAGTTTGGGGGCCAAATTAGAGTAATAACCACTCCACTAACGGGACTAAACTCGCTACAAAATGACACTCATTAAGCAGTGATCAGAGCGTAACTTGATGCCACATTTACAATTTCGGCAATTAACCCTCAAAACATACGAATATTCAAACACCTGCAGAACAACTTTAAAGCCCCAGAGTAGAGATACACCTGGTGCCCATGCCAACCTCACTAGTATTAAGAATAATATTGAGTCAAGAAATTCTACCCTGATATCGACTACATCCATAACTCATCAACTAGAAGTTTCAATTTGCCTAATTAAGCCGATAAAGCCCCGAACTAGTCCGGGCCATACAAGTCAAATTGCTAATACTAATGTAAAAATGAGCATTTGTGATTTAAATATTTAATTTTGATATTGATCTATCACAAATCAATTGATAACTAGCATCAATATATCATTAACATGCTCGTATGAATACTATTTTAATGTTGATTTTTTTTTTGTCAATACATAATGACAAGGGTACTGAGAAAATAAATAGTCCATCGTTAATCAAGTATCGGCTAGAGAGCCCGTGATTTAATTCACAAGAATTTGTCATTAATAAAATAAGTTTCTGTCACTGATGCTCATTTTTCTGGTAGTGTAAGGCAGCCCTGCTAGACTATATCTACGTCTAGTCCAACCAATGATCAAGCCGCGGCGCCAATTCTCAGCGGACAAACTCTCAAGTCCCACTCATATCCAAGTCCGTGATCAACCATATCCAAGTTCAAGGCCATTACTATATATATAACCAAGTCTAGACTAGGACCATATTCAAATCCAAGGATAGGATCATATTCAAGTCTAAACCAGGACCATATCCAAGTCCAAGGTCAGGATGATATCCAAGTCCAGATCAGGACCATATTTCAAGGCCAAAACTATATCCAAGTCCAAGCTCCAGACCAAGACCATATTTGAATCCAAGACCAAGACTAAGTCCAAGTTAATTAAGTCTATGCTATGTTGTACATGTTAGTATATGTAGGAGACAACTAGATTGATAGTCGAACATCTTCGATTGATTAAATTTATTTGTACTCTAAAAAGTTCTCTCAAGGATTTTATCATAATAAAATTATTCTTAGCGTAAATTATTCTTAGCGTTACAATAATATATGAGATACACATACTTGAGGAAGCCATTTTTAAAACCAAGATATTATTAACTAGTACAAAATTCTAATGTATTTGGACAAAAACTGTAATTCGAAGTAAAAAAATAGGTACTTGCAATTATGGTCTCAATGAATATTAATATTGGGATACACACATACAGTACAGTTCAGTATGTCTAGTTAAATACGGAGTACATGATTTGGTTCATAATGTGATTTGTGACCTTGTATAGTTGCTATGTTTTACATTTTTCGAATAATAATCTATTATTGCCTAATATTATTTGGATGTTAACTGTAATCCTATCTATCATTATTACTTATTAGGGACTACGTACTCTACAATCCTACATATGACAATTAATCCGCATGCATCTCATTAACGACTATATAATGGTCATTGAATTATTGTGATGTGTAAGGATTTATAATGGTGAGATGCCACGATTAGAAAACGATCATTTTGTATATATATAGTAATCAGGGTCGTGGTTCAATTCTATCTAAATCTTATCAAACCCTTTCGTAATAATCATCATAATACATATCAAATAAATAAACATAACCTACAAGGATTATTGTTAGGATGGACGTCATACATGTCATGGAGAGAACGTCAAGACGCTCACTTTTAGAACTCTCAAGTCTCTTGTTCAAAAAACATCGTCTGTGGGACGACATCTTGGAGTAGGCCATGATCAGGAAACTGGCGAAGCTGTCGTTGCTGATGTTGTTGAGTAGCTGAGGTATTAAGTTGTGTTTGCTGATGGTACATAGAGCCAGAGCTCATTGTTGCATTAGGGTTAATATTGTTGAAGATGTAATGATGAGGCATTTGGTGATGAACAATCAAGTCTTGAGCAAAACCATCGCCAAAAGGTCCGTAAGGAGGCAACATTGACGAGACATTTCCTCTTAGATTTGTGGGAAGATGATGGTTGTGTTGCCCTTCATATGTTGTGATCACAGTTGTAGGGTCTTCAAATGACCTCTCCACTCTTTTCTTCACAGAGCACTTTTGGGTTGTGCACCTATAGTAGCTCCTAGTAATCAATGCCATCGAAGTTAAATTAGTAATAATTCAACCTAAATATTGATTGATCCTAGCTAGAGGAGCCAGGCCGAAATGATCCGCTCAATCAATGTCAAGACTCAAGTGTAGATAAGCTAGAGAAGGAACAAATCCCCTAATTGTTGAGAAAATTCTAATATGTTACTTATTACTATATATTATTATAATTTTACTCTTAAGAATTGATCTTTTTCATGTAAATTTATCCATATATGATTTTCCTGTTTCACCTGAATTTTGAATCTGAATTAAGGCCTCATGCTGAACATTTGCCACTATGACGCATAAATAATCATCCAGTACGTACTTTAATAATTGGGTGTTTTAACATACATTTTTTTAATAAAAAACTTTATATGTTTGAGTTTTTATTTGAGGATCCCCAATCGTGATGAGATGATAAATGATCTAAGGTACCGAGTTATGTGATGGAACAACCAATTGTCTTGATAAACTTTGACAAATGCGATCAAAGTGAATATAGAAAATACTATTTCTATGTATATAATATGTATCAATACCATATTTCCTAATTGAGTATTTATATATGATAAATTTATTAGATGTATATATAGTCAAAGTTTCATTATTGGAACTAACTTCTTTGATTTTTGCACATTCTTCCCTAATGATACTGCCTACAATTATCAAAGTTAACTGATCTTCAATTATATGATGTGTATTAAAACAATGGCCTTAAAATCACTTGCGGACAAGCAATTCCAACTAAATCTCAAGGAAAATTAGACAAATAATATACTCCGTAATTAAGTACGATCAATCCGTTACCTTGGGTAGGGGCTATTTTTAACAGCTTTTTGTCCATATTTCCTCCATCTATATCCATCTTCTAGATGATCAACCTCACTCTTTGTCATGAAAGCAAAACGTGGTTGTCTTTGCTTCTTCTCTCCCTTTTTCTTTTGCTTGTTCCTATTAATTTATATATTCACACATGGATCAATATTTCACATTCTTCATTATATTATTTGGCGAATGAAAGATGAATGAAGCATTTCATACTCTATTACTTTGGGCACAATTGAAAATCTAATTGTAACTTTCAAAATATATTCAATCAACAGATTCTTGGAACACAATGCGAAAATTATAAATATTTTAGCAACATGACACATCTATACCATGACTCAAGCGCGTCTTGCTTGCCAACAAATTATCGATTTGGTATGAGATATGGGGATCGAATTGCAATTTATTCCAAAATAATTACATTGCAGATTAGTCTTGAAAATTCGTATAAATATTACAGTATGACCCTTGAAAGTGATAAAGTACATCCGTCCTTGTTTTCAATGTCTAAAATAGAGACAAATGTGAAATATTTGTCATTTTTGGAGACTACACTGCAACATTTGTATCACTTTTGAGGACTAATTTGCAATAATGTAATAGCTATCAAGAACTAAATTACAACTTATTTGATTCCACTATCTAGAACCAAATCGATAATTAGCTCCACGCCTTACTACTATTTTTGCTCCCAATGTTTTGTACTTGACAGACATATATAAGGGAATATATATATATATAAATAGCAACTTTTCACCTTTTTATCATGGTATATGAATTTGAATTTTTATTTTAAAAAACCCATTCAAGCATAATTAATATGCATTTAACTTACTCTTTGTTAGGGCTTTCTCCTCCTTGATCGTCATCACCCATTATCTTTTTTGCTTGTTTCTCTTTTTTAGTAACAACAATAATCTTGCTTGAACCTTCATCGCCTCCAATAGCTCCCTCGTTGGATGAACATGAGATTGAGGAGTTAATAGGTGTCACAACGGTAATCTCACTACCACCAACAATTAATTCTCCAACTTCAACAAGATTCTTTGGCTCTTCCTTCACAATATGAGGAAATGCTTCAGAAGAGGATGTTCCCAACCCAAAAGATCTCTCAAATGATGAATTGAAATCGGATGAACTTCCCTGTAAACACTCACTAAAACTCATATATGAAGAATCGAGCACCGGAATAATATTATCGATTATTGACGTTTCTTGAGCTGGCGATGATGTAGAACCAAGAACCCTATTGTACGTAAAAGAGGACATATTATTATTATTATTATTAGTGTATGGGAACAAGCGAGCTCCACCATATTCATTATTATCATTATTAGGGAATGTTTGGTTGTAGTAAAGATCTTTAAAATCTTCAGACATGAAAGAAGATGAAGTAAAATAATCTTCAGAGGAGAATAGAGAGAGGTTTGACGAGAACTTCCAAATTTGTGTCTTTATTAAGTATTGGCAAGAAGATTTCATATGAGGGGTCGGTTTTTCTATTAATTAAATTTGGATCGAGTCAGAAAGAGATGGAGGGGGAGAAATTATCCTCAACTGCCAACCCCACCATAAAGGAATAATTTTGACAATGGCTTCATAATATCATCAATAGTAAAATTAAAGGGTTTTTTTACAATGCCACTATTGAAATAAAGTATCCTTTTCCAGCCAGCGATGTAATTTACATTTAATCGATTTCTCAAATATTTCGGAGATATTTTTTTACAAGCGACTGAAATTATTCTAAACTTTGGAAAAACTTACACCTTTGAATTTTTCTAATTAATATTTTTATTTTTCAAGTGACATTGATGACAAATAACTCTTTTCTAATATGAGCATAAAAAAACTACAATAAAATACTTATATCCATAGAGTAGATATTATAATGTGCATAAAGATGTCCATGTAGAGATACAAATATTACTTAATACCTGACGTTATCTGATTTAAATATATCGATTTAATTAATCTCATCAATATAGTATCATTGAATTATTTGCTTTTGGCTGCCTAAGTAAATCGGGTAATGATTTAAGAACTATAATTTACATTTTTGTGGATCCTAATATATAAAATTCATGGTCTCAAGATGGAATTAAATAACAATAATAATAATAATAATAATAATAATAACAATTCTACTCAAAGCATATGGTTATTTAACTAATACTATTATAATAATACCAATAGTTCCACATAATAATAATAATAATAATTCTATAAAAAAAATATGATTATTTAACTAATACATATAATAATAATAATAATAATAATAATAATAATAATACATAAAATATATTATTATTTAAATAACATCAGAGACAAATCTTAAAATTTATCAAATAATAATTAAATTGATTAAGATGAATTAAATCAAATTGGATTAAAAAGTCGAGCCACTAAAAGCGCCACGCCGCCGACAGGTTCCCGATTAAACCCTAAATTGAAATCAAACCTCGATCAACAAGTGGTTCCCTAAATCAAGCCCTCGAAATTAATCGAAGTTTAAAAAAATATGGTTTAATCAACTCCTAAAATTAACTCGAAATAGGTTCTCAGAAAACAAATTTCACATTAAATGCGTCAATTAAAATTAGTGGCTCGAAAATCCTCAATTTTACTAATTAAAAAATCGGCCGTAAGTGAACATTTCGAAAAGCCACGGCTCAAAATGAAGAATCAGGAACTACTCGGTTTAAAATCTAAGACTCCAAAAGTTTCAAGTGGTTCAAAATCAAGCATACGTAGTTATTGCTCAAATCAACACCTCTGGCCATGTATTCAAAAAATCAAGTGCTCCAAAAGCCATTGGG
Source organism: Lithospermum erythrorhizon (assembly GCA_019722365.1). Taxonomy (NCBI): domain Eukaryota; kingdom Viridiplantae; phylum Streptophyta; class Magnoliopsida; order Boraginales; family Boraginaceae; genus Lithospermum; species Lithospermum erythrorhizon. The sequence goes on from JADFUC010001882.1 coordinate 59,068, forward strand.
GTATCAATATAAAATATTGACCTAAAAGTTAACCCGTAACCTTCTTTTCATGTGCGGGCCCCTATTTCTAATACTTGGACACCAAGTACTCCTAGAATTCGACCTGGCCTGCATTCGCTTCAAAATTCAAATCTGGCCAAGATCGCGATCCAATTCGAAATCAAACCACCAATCGAAGCAAGCTAAGCCCGTAAGACTATAACCTCTCCCCCCCTATTTGGCCGAAAATTATTATCACTTCATCGCTGCCTCCACCACAAAAATACACAAAACCCCTGAGAAAACATGTGAGAACAACCCCCCCGTAATTCTCTAAATTAAATCTTTTAAAATCACAAAGAAACATCACGCTGTATTTAAGCACCCTCTAGTGGCCAAAATAGGAGCTCCCGAATCAAGGATTGGGGTGATAAACGCCATAATTTTAAAGTTAAGTTTTAAAACTTAATGAACTGGACAAAAGTTTCTCAAGAACGCTTCAACATAAAGGATTAAGCCTAATGTAGCCCTCGATTATTCAAAACTCACGAACATCTCAAAAATTTCACGTGGATAATCATCAACATCGATATATGAATACACCGAGCCGCTCATCCCTATACAGAAGCAACATCATATGCCTCCCCGTTTCCATTGACAAGATCATCAACAAGACGTTCTCCACCTTCATATCCATCATCACTTATGCAATGCTCCTCGCGGTAACAAAGTTCTAAGTAACGCTACTTCAAAACTTAAATCAAGTCCAAGTTTCAGCTAAATCTCACTAAGTCCCAGCTTTGAAAGCAGATGGCACCACTAAGTCCCAAGCCGGTGCCAAATCTCAATTAAATCCCATCGCGAGACCAAATCTCACTAAGTTCTACTTGGGTCATATCCCTTAAGTCCCACTCTACGCTGAATATCAAGTAAGTGCCATCAGAGTACAAAGTTGCGAAGCAACGCCGTCTCAACATCTCCTCGCTTCCTATCACTCCATACAAATTTGCCTCGAAATACATTCCATATCGCGCACTAAGTCCCATCAAAGACAAATAGTTATCCAAGGCTTCTACCTACAAAAGTGTGAAACATTAAACCAAAGTCCCACCACAAGAGTACTCAAAGCTACAACGTCATAGTAAGTCCATCAAGTCTAAAGATCTGAGATCAAGTCCAGACTCCAAGATCAAGTCCATACCAACATGGGAATACGCTTACTAAGGCTCCCCCGGCTCGAACCATATCTAAGTCCAGATCAGTCTCAAGTCCATCAAGACAGATTATATCCAAAATTGTAGAAATTTTCTATCCAAATCCAAGTTAAATCAAGTCAAATCAAATCAGGTCAAGCTCAAGTTAAATCAAATTAAATCAAGCTCAAGCTCAAGTCAAGTCAAGCTCAAGTCAAGTCAAGCTCAAGCTCAAATCAAATCAAGCCAAGTCAAGCTCATACCAAAGTTTCATCAAGACAAATCAAGTCAAGCAGTTCCAAATATCTCACAAATCGTTAGCAACGCTAGAGACTCATAGTTTGGACAATGATCCTCTTTGATTTGATAAAAACCTCGTATTAATCGATAATTCTTTTCCCTGTGAGTGGGTTTTATTTTGTACTCCCTATCATAAATAATAAAAATTCTTTCTTGTATAGCTATGGGTATTACCCAAAGTGGATCAAGTTAACTACCCTTCATTACCATCGACCGAGACGTTAACAAGTTTATCCCAACTCCTCTCCAATCAAAGTTCGACTCATTCACCGCTTTTTGCGACTTCCTAGCAATTCAAAGAATTATTTACATGTATTACTGAAATAATGTGACGGCTACCCTAATGGATTAGAGAAAGTACGTCAAGAAAAAAGACGCAACAATAGCATTTAATCTATCTCTCAAATATCATGAAAGATAGTTGATCAAGAACATGTGAGCAAGTGCCACCAAAGCAGCCTCCAAAGAAAAAAGAGGCGCCTATGCCCTAAACGGGAGACGGACGCCTCCATCGACGGCCGCCGGTAAACACAAAGAACTCCTATCATTTTAGCAGACGGGATGATTTCAAAGAAGACAAACAAGGAGTATATATTCGGGAAATAAAGGTCAGCCGAAGATCAAAAAGTCACCTTCATAAACCTACATAAACCCCTATACTTCCCCGTATGTAATTTCACAAATTTAAAATGCCCTATTATCACCACCCAAGCCCAACACTTCGACGGAACTAGGAACCCTAAGCATCATCATATAGCCCACTGCTGAGACGCCAAGCAACAATGCCGCACTTGTTGGGGATTTAAATGGTCAACAATTCGCTCGGCCTCAAAGTGGAACGCGCTTGATCGGGTATAATCGACTGAGCCCGCTTCATAGATAGTTGGGCTCAACCGAAGCGCGACTTTCAACCGCCTTCATTGCTTTAGCAGAACGCTAAGCATTGACGAGCTAATCACACAAAAACAAAGAAAGAAGAGTCGGCGACTTGGTCAACCGAATGGAGTAAGCCTCGAATCAGTTGGCAAAGGATAGATTTTCGTAGTCATCAACTATCGCATGTGCATCGAAAGTTAATGCATCGGGACTCAGAAGACATCACTGGGGCTTTAATACTTCCCAGACATCTCGAGCATCCGGCAACAAGGGTACATGACAATGAACTCAAAGATTATTACTAACAAAGCGGCACGCCATTCTTTACCCCCGCAGCCTCACTGAAGGCCAAGTACGATCCTGCAAGAGGTCGAAAGAAAACTCCAAAAGCACATCGACGCGACTTTTAAAATAAATGTAAAATTCACCTTCAACTAATAAGCCGAGCGGCTCGACTGGGAAGTGAGCATTGCCTCACACTCAAGGAGCAGGTAAAAAGAAGCGAATATCCCTTCTCGACCTCGACATCCCTCGCGATGTTCGACGAAGCCGAGGAAAGCGAAGCTCATAGAACTCCTAAAGTCAAAGAGACCCGGTGAGGCAAATCGAAGACGGAGCCCAACTTCTATGTATCATAGTATACTTAGGCATCCTATCAAAAAATGCTTCATCTTCAAAGAGTTGTGTCACGGATCTCATAAGAAAAGTGGGCATTACCTCGAAGTTAAGACAAAGTCTCTCTTCCAACCACATAATTCTCATCATCATATAGCCCATCGGTATCAAGGTACCCAAAGGGTTTCGGGGAGCAGCTGTCGCTTATCCCCCTGAAAGATACGACTCATCGACGACGGTACACTACGTAAGACGCGACGATGGGTTTAATTCACATCAACTACTAATAGTAAAACACTAAGTATGACGCTACCCGGCTTCAACGTTCCGACCTCGGGCTGCACATTCATCACGTACACTGCCACGTTGTACATTTGATATACTCATAATAAACCACTCTACGTGTCGTGCCATATAAACTAAATTGATCAACATAATTTGGTGTATTGAGATCATCTCAAACATCCTACCACTCAAGATATACTAAAACCCGGATAGCATCTCGGAGAAGACTTACAAAGAAGTCCCGCATTATAATTCACTTCGCTTAAGTAGGGCGAGCCTAATCCTCGGGAAAAGTAAGTCTCAGATTAAGATAGGAATTAGAAACCACTTCATGGTTTCACATGATGACGCCAAGTGTCACGTATAATGTCTACTGTGAAGACTCGTGATTCACAACAATGGCGTCTCTACACACCACCAACGCCAAGTATTGAAAGGACGGGATGGAGAATATGGTCAGCGGATTTAGAATCCATTCGCAATTGAAGAATCCCACTTTGCTGATGCCAAATATTATAAAGAGGAGGTGAGCAAACGCCTTTCCTCGCCTCAAATAACTATCTCAACATTACGAGAGGCGTGAGGGAAAATCTAGTTCAAGCATTCAAAGGCTCGACTCCACTCTCACTCACCCCCAAAAGGTGGCAAAGATCACCCTTTAAAGGTTTTATGACACCCAAAAAGGCTTATTCCAAGATAGTAACACGGAACCACGGGTCCAAAAGCTACTTAATTCTCCAATCAAGCGCAAGCGATACTTATCCTATCAAAGACAAAGCTACTGACAACTACCACCCAAGTTACCGACATCAAAGTACGGGTTAAACGACACCCGTAAGATGGTAAAACATAAAGCGATGGTCTCACGCTAACTCACGCATAATCGCCCAAGTAATTACGGGTACGGCGCCACTTTGTGCTGCAAAGATGACTCACATGTAGCCTCCTCACGCCAATCGCTGAAGAAGTCTACCCATGAAAAAGAAGTCCCTGCGGACGCTTTTATATGGACAAGCCGGTGACAAAGATGGATCGGTAATTAACTCACCCATCTTAGCTACAAAATACGCCTTACTTACCAAAGTCTGTCTCGCAGAACGCGCAGCCTACCAAGATTCATGCAATCGGGCATCTCACTGTAGGGACCATGTATTTAACTAGCTACGACTGGCAGCATAAAAAGAAACAAGGCGGCTGAAGAAATCAAAAGGTGATAAAGACTCGTAGGCAAGTTAACAAAGCACAATCAAATCAAGATAAATCAAACTCCCCGAGGGAGCCGCAACGCGACACCCTACACTTCAAACAAAGATGTTGACAGAAACCCCAAGGACTACGCAATCCAAAGCCGGGGCTTATATTCCCCTTAGTTGGGCGTAAGATCAACATCACAAAGCAACGAGCTGAAGCAAGAATGATCATCTCTAACCCACGAGTTACTCACCCTATCAAATCAAACCCCTGTTAAGAAGGTTAAAGCAAGCAGGCTTAACATTTCCCTGTTAACTAACGCCCCTCTGAAGAAAGGAGCTACCGACATAAGGACCGAAAACCAAAATAAAAGTACCCCAAAGAGTTGGTCAAAGAAAGAGAGCGCTCTTGTACTCACTCAATACCACTAAAAACCCCGGTTGCTCGACTAAGGTATCGTGTGGCATGTGGATATATATACTACCTACCTACAGCAGCCTATAACCAAAAACAAAGAGAGCATATCGATAGGAACGTTAAAGCACGTATCCAACATCCCACGTCACAAGCTCAACCCACAAAAAACAAAGAAAAATAAAGCAAGTGTAAAGCTGAATATGAAAGTGGGGAACTAATGCACCAAATGAAATTCCTAAAGTCCATTCTACATGAAAATTCCAACTCTACGCTTAAATAACGCAGCGGTACATGTCAAAGGCTTCTAATAAAAAGTGAGTCAAAAAGCAAACAACGGGCCGAGAAATCAAGATGCCAACGCTCCTCAATAAAACGGGCGAGTACGCGAAAATTCGAATCACTCCCAATCGAGTCCTAAGATAGAGAAACAATTCCCCCAAAACAGCTAGCTAATCGAAGTTCGAACCCCCAAAGTCGAAACCAAGGGATCATATCTCGACTTCCGTAATGAACTGAAAACTTCTACCCATGAAACCGACCGCCCTTTACAACAAGCTTCAGAGGGAATATAAAGAAATCTCAAACGGATAAAATGCGGTTATGGGCATACAAAGAAAAACAATGCAGCTGATTTAACCAAAAATCGAATTTTTTGCGAAAAGTATATTTTTAGAATACAATAAAGCCAAAGATCAAATTTTATCATCAAAATTAGTGCATGTGGCTTACCTAAGTGATTACAAGCACAACAAAAGCCAAGTTCACGGAGTCAAACATTCACGATCATCAAAATATACAAAGTATTGATTTCATGGACGAATTAAAAGTCATGGAAGATCATCAACAAGCATGTATATAATATCATCAAGCATACACAATCAAGCAATTAAAGTATAAAAGTATAAAGTTACTAACTTTATTGATGAAATTAAGACTCTCAAAAGTTGTAGACTTCTGATACAAACCTCAACTTTAATCTCGCAAAAGCATTTAAGAGATGTTAGTATGATTACGTAATCATATAAAAACATTAAAGTGTATCAAGTTGGGCGCACAGTTAAGTTAAGAAAAAATCCCGATGTACCTCGGGAACCGCGTGGGTCGTGGAAAATAGCATTTGAGGAAATTTGAATTTTTTTTGGTCTCATCTCATGCTTAAATAGACAAAGCCTCTGCTGACCCGGCCCCTAAAAGCTCATCGCTTGGGTCCTCACGGACAAAGCAGAAACTGCGGTTCGAAAATTGAGACGATCGAACGTCTTCACCATACGAGTGGTTCGAAAGTTCTCAAGAAAATACATGGGATCAAGATTAACCTTCAAGTAAACTCGAAAATTCTCAAGAAAATACGCAAAAATCTATCCCAAATATTTATTGGTTAACCAAATAAACCGATATCGAGCCTAAAATTGCAAAGATGAGTTTAACCTAAAGTAAACTCTAAAATTAAAATAATTAATTCTACACCCCACGTGGGTCAAGATTAATTTTTTAAAATATTTAACATGACCTAAATTCATGTTAAAATTATAAATATTAATTCCGTTAAATGCAATAAATCTAGAGTACTAACATATAACATATTTATGCTAGTAATAAAACTCAAGAAAATTAATTCTCATTAAATCCTCTACGGATCGAGAATTAAAACGGGATCTTAACATGTACTAAATTCATGTTAACATTAAATCCCAAATAAATTAATTCCTATTAAATCCTCTACGCATCTGGAATTAATGGTTTTTAACATGTACTAAATTCAAGTTAACACAAAGCCCTCAAGTAATTTAATTCTCTAACGAATTGAGAATTAAATGGGATCCCAATGCAGGTTGGCATTAAATGCCACATAAATTAAGTCTTCACCAAGTCAATCTTAGATCAAGAATATTAAGATCGCGACATACAAATCATGTCACAATAAATCCTAAACAAGTCAACCATCCTACAAGTCGCTCAAAATGACTGTAGGTCAATTGTGATCATCAGGATCATACGAGTCATGTAAGATCCAAACAAGTAATCATCCTACAAAGTCCCCAAATGACAATGGATTTATTTACTAAGGATTGCAAGAAGTCCCAAATAGGTTAATCACAAACTCGACCTCCTCGGAGTAGGGAGTAGCAGCAACCCGACCAAGATGGTACTAAATTCACATCGAAAGCAAGTCCAAAGATATAACCAAGCCATCCAACAAGCCAACAAGAGTCCGATGCCATCCGGTAGTTAGCTAGTCACATTTAAAATAAAACTACGGAAAACCAACACGCATCGAAATAAATATTTTCCTCGATCGAACCCTACACCTACTGCATGCTGTGGAACGTGAACGATCCGCCTCCCCTGTGTCGGCCGCCTGAAAGTAGTCATTAAACTGGGAACAATTCGAGTCACCAAACCGACGGGATTCACTCACTTAAAAAATACAATTGCTTTTATCCAAAAACGTATCATTAAATTAAGTTTCCCAAATCAAAACGCTTTTAAAATTTATAATCCATCGTACCGAGCATCGAAACGACAAAACCCATATATATATATACACAACATATCTCAAAAATAAAGTAATGCCGGCAAGGCTACAACGATGATACGTATCAGATTCCGAATATTAAAATGACAATAGCCGACAAGGCTAAAGTTTCAAAAGGAAAATACAACAATCAAAACTGGTTGACAACACATCAAAATCGCATCATGAGGATCCTCTCGCCACCCGACGCCACTCTAGCCACTCTGAACAAAACTCTCAAACAAATTTCGCTCAACCGGCCGTCCGTCAACCTCGGCACAAATGAAATGCCGCCTAACGCGAAAAGCGGGCAGAAGCTACTTGTGCTTAGTGAAACTTAACATGCGGGTGAACTTACCATACGGAACGAGTCAATCAATAATATAATAGTCAAATACGAATAAAATACATATATCCAGACTACCTAAAAGGTCATACAACATAATTCCGCTAGGAAATCTCGTATACAATACATTTGAAGATATAATAGAAAATAAGCACACAATTTCGTAAAAGAAATCAATAGACTCAACAACTTACTCAAAAACTCTAGTCATCAAACCTCCTATCTCTCATATCCCCACCAAGATAGCTCATATCCTCTAACGCCAAGATATACTCAACTGCCTACCTCAGTGAACGGACTAATCAACACCCACCTCGCACTTATACCGCAAAGATAAGGCCGCACCGCATTTATACACAAAAGAGGCACACACCGCACTTATACACAGCAGATAAGTGCACATCGCACTCATACACTAAGTACAAGGCACACCGCTCTTATACACTAAGTATAGCACACCGCCTCTTTTATACACTAAGTATGGGGCGCACACCGCACGCCATACCAGTAAAGAATAGTGGCCACATCGACAATGCACACAACAAAGTCAAAAACACTTCATACCGCTCTTATACCAAGATAAGGCCAACCGCATATATAACAGAGTATGTGGCCACACCGACAACGCACACAACAAAGCTTATCAAAGAAATATACCGCTCTTATACCAAGATAAGGCCAAACCGCACGCTTATACCGCAAGATAGTGCCAATAATGCTGCTACATATCCTACAAAGCGAAGAGTAGCCTACTCAATCCTATTAATCCCAACTATAGTGGTCACTCCCCCCATATCTGCCTGTCACCTCAAGTCATGATAACTCTCGACCATCACCTCTCAATACCAAATACTCTACTCCCAAACAAATATCCACGCTTAAAACATCTCACAAATCTTAAGTCAAACACACCGGCCAACAAGGCCACATAAATCATAAGCGCCGATGCCACGTAAATCGAAATATAAGTCGGGGAGTTCAAGCTTATTACTTACCTGCTAAATCTTCAACGCCTACGTAATATAATCACATAATCATATAACAACAATTACATGTATATCATTCTCACGTAATCATAACACAATGACATGTATATCATTCTCACATAATCATATTTCATAATAACATGTATATCATTCTCACATAATCATATCACAATAACACGTTCTCACACAATTCTAGTAAGTACGTAAAGTAACACCATGAGATAAGTACTTCACCTCCGCTGGGCCTACCGCAAAACCTTCGCGAAACAATCGGGCACCCGGCTCTTTTCCAATTTATCAACGCCCAAACAACACCTTAGAAAAGTTGTAATCACACCTACTACTATACCGGCGCTCTAGAAGATACATAACCAACTCTAGGAACTATCTCTAAACAGCTTCCAATAATGACGGATAAACTATCGACTATAATCCCATCGACACAACCCAATCGATTCCCCCGCTAAATTCCATCTTATTACTTTTCATTACAAATCGACTTATAAGTTATTCTAACTAATCATCAAGTCCATAATTAACAATCTATACTCCGAAATATCAATTATAACTCAACTTGGAATTTACACTTTTTCAACATAACACCCTTTAATCAATTTTAAATCACCAATTTAACATCATAACAACTATAATAAGGTCCCAATATAACCTCCTACACATTTAAAGTCTTATAAAAATATCCACATAAAAAGTCAACCGAAAACCTAAAAGTCAACTCGACCATAACGTCCTCAAACGATCTCTAAATCACGAATTCATCACTCAAATACGTCACAGAACCCATAACCAACTAAGATTTATCATAAAATTCAATTATGGAAAAGTCAACTAAAAGTCAACTATGTCAAAACCCAAGAAATATCTCGAAAGACTTGAAATTTCTTACCTTAACCTCGAAGAGTAACGATTTCGTGGCACAATATTCTACAACCGATCTCGAAGCCTCGAAATGACACCCAAGAGAGAAATGGAAAATCAAATTTTTGGGTGGGGGAGGGGTGAATATTTCTCGCCATAAGATGAAAAGATGACGATGAAGTCATTATAAATGATGATGCTGGAAGATAAGACGACTAGATATTTAAAAACTCTCGAGTCCTGCCTCGCTTTGCTAATTTCTCCGCTTATCGCATTCTAAATCTCCACGAACCCGATCTTCAAAGATAAAATATTCCATGGCAAAAACTACTAAATTATAACGAATTCGGGCTAAAAAATTTTAATAAATAATATTATCATCGAGATTATTTAAAATATCCCTGTCCCACCGATCGAAAAATTTAAATTTTTTTTTTTTCTTAACGGTTATTACATTAAATCAAAAGTTCCACCAAGAGGTACTCAAGCAAGTCCCACCTCGCAAACGTCATGTGTGCTAATTCACATCAAGTCCAAAGCACCTCCCAGACGTTCCACGCACTCCAAGAACTCCATATACCAACACAGAATACGCTCTAGCCCCCGCCTCACCATATCCAAGCCTGCACTGCCTCAAGTGCATCAAGACCAGACACATATCCTCGTATCCACCTGTGTCACCGAGGTGAGAATCATTATAATCCCAAGACACCAGAAGTCACATACCGACGGACGACTCGCCTTAAAAAACTACTTTTCATCCAAAAATTTGATTTCCATTAAGATTCTCAAGTAAAACAGTTTTTAAAATTTACAATCCATCAGCTGATATCTAACCAACCAACCCATATATATACACAACATATCCCAAAGACAGTAATGCCGGCAAGGCTACAACGGAGAATAAGTACTGTATTCTGAATACAAAATAATTGCCGACAAGGCTAAAGTTTGAAAAAGAAATACAACAATAAAAAACGGTTGACAACACATCAAACGAGACCGCGAGGATCCTCACCCACCCAATCCTCACCTACCACCTAACAAACTCTCCAACACCCTCCCCGGGCTCAACTAGCCGCCCTGTCAACCCCGGCACAAACGAACGCCCAAAAGCGGGTGGGGCGAAGTTCACAAGTTCTTTTAGTGAAAACTTAACACAAGTGGGTGAACTTTACCATACGGAACGAGACAAACAATATTATAATAGTCCAATATGAATAAAAATACGATATATCCAGGACTTTACAAGGTCATACAATAAGATTCCAAAGAAGCGTCTCGCATAACATGTTAAGCATATAATAAGGTCTCAAGTACACAATCACCCAAAATGAAATCACGTAGACTCAACAACTAATTATAACTCTACTATCACCTTCTATCTCTCATATCTCCAATAACTATACAACCTCTACAAGATATACTCATCCGTCTACCCGCAGAAATTACTAATCGGGCCGATAAGCACCGCACTTATACTGTAAAGTATAAGTGCCAACACCGATAATGCAAATAGCAAAGTAATAATATATTCTCACACGCACTTATACCGAAGTATAAGGCCAACACCAACAATGCATATAGTAAAGTGATAATAGATCTCACACTGCACTTATACCGAAGTATAAGGCCAACACCTATTAACGCACATGTAAGTTGATAATAGATTTCACACCGCACCTATACCGAAGTATAAGGCCAACAACGTCACATATCCTACAAGGAAGGAGAGTCACCTAACCCCTAATCATCCCAATATGTGTCATAACTAAATACCAAGCTCACCTCAAAGTCATACATAACCCAACCAACACCTCTCAATAACCAACTACTACTCCCAAACAATATCCAAAGACAAATTAAAACATCTCACAATCATAAATCAATCACAAATCACGACAAGGCCACAGAATACATGTTGCCGACAAGGCTGGCTTAAATACAATGCAGCTATTTACAAGGCCATTGCAATACAACAACATATCGGGAGTTCCCTACCTATTACTTACCTCAAGAAAATCTTCAATGCCATTAATTACAATCGCATAATCATATTATGAATCACACAACGAATCACACATAATCATACAACAATTACATATATACTACCTCCTACAATCATACCACACACACATGTGTTCACACAATTTAAAGTAAGCATCGAAAAGAGCACCCATGTAGAGCATCACCTCTCAAGCAATTTACCACAAAGAATTCGCAAACACAATCACGCTTAATCGCCTCTTTCCACCTATCAATCTCTGCACAAAAACACCTTAGCGTAATCAAAAAACTTACTACTTTATCAAGGTCAAGATACACAACCAACTCTTAAGGAATCCATTTCAAACAAATAAAATGACTGATAAACAACTGGGAAATAATAGCCCTGCCTGACACAACCTAATCGGGTTTCCCGCTAGAATTCCACCTATTACATTAACATTTCATATCAACTTCTATAAGTCATTCTAATTAACCCTCAAGTCCATAATTAACAACCTATACTCCAAAATATCAATTATAACTCAACTTACAAATCGCACTTTTTCAACCTAACTCCCTTTTAATCAATTTTAAATCACCATTTTAACCTCACAATAACTACAATAAGGTCCCAATTAAACTCCCTACACATTTAAAGTCTTATAAAAATATCAACCAAAAAGTCAACTAAAACCTAGAAAAGTCAACCCAACTATAACATCCTCAAACAACCTCTAAATCATGAATTAATCACTTATATACATCATAGAACCCATAACAAACTAAGAAACATCATAAAATTGAATTATGCCAAAAGTCAAACCTTAAAAATCAACCAAAACTCTATTTTCACCTCAAAGTCAGGAAAAAGATGTCAGTTTTACCAATCAACTCGAGGATCTATTAGCACAAAGGAAGAACGGAAGAAATTTTTTGTGTTTTGCTCCGGGTGGGGACTCTCGCCAAGCTCTCAAAAAACGGAGGAGACGATTTGAGATATTCGTGGTGAATAAAGGACGATAAGTGATTGCATTAGTTACTTAACACTTAAGTCTTAGGAAATCGCACACGAAGCTCACCGAAATCGTCGTAATCGAGTTATCGAACTAATTTTAACGATCTAACTTAATCTTCTAATTATCCCCTACATTATTACTAATTATAAATGTAATTCAAGCTCAAATAAATTTTACTAATTAATATTATTATCTAAATTAACCTTAACGGTTATTACATATCCAACTCGTAGAGCTTCTATCCAAATTCAAGTTAAATTAAGTCAAATTAAATCAAGTCAAGCCTGCTAAATTAAATTAAATCAAGCCTGTCAAGTCGTGTTCTCAAGAACTCAAATCGCCCAAGTCAAGCTCATACCGTTTCTATAAAAGCATCAAATCAAGTCAAGTCGTTGTTCGCATCCACAAATCACAAGAACGCTAGTGGATTCATAGTTTGGATACCGATCATGTTTGATTTGGTCAAAACCTCAACGGTGAATCTTTCCCCCATAAAGGGTTTTATTTTTATACCTCTACCATAACAATAAAATTCTTCTTTGCATTATAAACACCAATTATTAAAAGACATCAAAATCACATATGACGGTAAAATAATATATAATATACGAGGTATATTCTTGCTAATTTTGGAATAAGGAAAGTTGTTCTCGCAAAATTGGAGCAAAAATAATTATTCTTATTCAATGATACTTTTAAATCATTAAAACACGATTTAGATAAATAAATAAAATTAATTAAAAAATGTAGATTACAATAATTATAAAGTATATATATGCTAAATGTAAGTGATATAGTATCCTAAAACCGCACGACAATATTTATTCCCTTTGAATCGATAATTCATTTATCGCTCAAGATAAAGCATTTACTTAATACTTAATATTGACCACGTTTTTTATTTGATGCCAGATCTCGAAATAAACTTTGACCATTAATTATTAATTACTTATTATTTTAATAAATATAAAAGTTATATCATTAGATTCGCTCTTGAAAATAATTTCGTAATATAATTTTCTTTTTATAATTTTTAAACATATATTTTAAGAATAATTAATGGTCAAAGTTCCACCTCAATATAAATAAAACGCTATATAAAAAAAAATGGAGGGAAGTAGTAGTTAATTTTATTAGAACTCCTAATTTTTAAATATTTGTGGTAGGCGATAATTTAAGAATTAATAACGTGAAGTGCTAAAAAACACAATTTATTCACACTTTTATAGATAGTGATTATTTAATCTATCTATCGCTTTTCTATTAACTAGTTTAATTTCTTTCTAACATGGAATTATTTAATTATTATGAAAATGACATACACATGTGACTGCCTTTGCTATTTAATTCATGTATGTTTTATAAAAATCATTTATCATTCATTCTATATATCATTATATTGATATTTATAATATAACAACCCAATATACAATTAGAGAAAATAGCTTTTACTAAGATTAAAAAAAGAACGTCACACTTATATTGCATAGATCAGAACATTTCTCTTACGCTAGGGCTGGCATACAATGGATCCAAAATTTTATGGTCAAATTGAACCAATGACACTGCAAAGTTATAGTGGCATTATACACTTCACGGGAAAACTTTAGTGTCGACAGTGTGACGTTCCTGACATTAGAATTCAATACGCAACAAAAATATCAAAACAATAATTCGCGGGTAAATTATTACTACAATAGTGTAGCGTTTAGAATTCGTGGAAAAAATAGACTCGAGCGTAAGACGCTATTAGGAAATTAAAAAAAAAATTTAGGGTTTTCATTCAACGAATGTGACGCTTCTCGACTAATGTTTTGTAATTACTTTATACTCTGCGGCATTAATATGACATCGCTGAGAACGTATTCTAAGAAAACATTATTATAGAAAGAGTTAAATTAGGGGCAAATGTTTGTAAATGTTAAATTATGAAGAATGGATTTATTTATGACAATTACATTCTAAGACGTTGTAGTCGCGTTAGTTTTAATTCTAAGATCTAATGTCACACAAAATGTCATAGAGTCTTTTAATCAAAAGATAAATTTATAAGCTTTTGTTAATTAGATTGTTGGTTGGTTTTAGTATCGATAAAGATCACACTCAACGTGGCTTTATATTTCTAAGGTCATATTAACGTCGCAATTAACCTTCAAACTTTACACATTAATAAATTTTAATAAATATGATAGTTGTAACTAAAGGAAACGAATCAATCGAACCGTATTCTAATCGAATATCTTCAATTCTGATCTTTTACAACAAGATTCGGCTCCGTGACTGTGATTCGAATCGAATACTAAATTAAGTTTGAATTTGATTTGATACTCATTATATCAATATTCTAATTCGATTCTACATTTGTCATATATTATATTCGAGCTCGAATGAATTTAATATACATATTTTAATATATTAATAAAATATCTATACAAATATTAGAATCTCTAATCGAATATCTCGGTTCGAATTTAAATGAAAGCATATTCAAAAATTTCAAATCTAATTATAAGACATTCGTATTCGTGATTTACTCATTTGAATGGTAAAACGGATTCGATTCGACAACACTGAATTCAAATATCGAATACTGACTTGAACTCCGAATATTCGAAAACTATCTCGAGCCCAGATTCACCGCTAATTGTTAATCGCATTGGTTGAAGCTTACCGCATGTATCGGGTTACTACATGCATTAAATTAGTTAGATATGTTGGAAAACTATGCAAAACGATTCAAAAACATAAACAAATATATTCAAAATCATCATTCAAAAATGTATATAATCAAATTACTTAAATATATATATATATATATATGAAATGAGTACTTATAACACACAAATGTAAGTCATCAACTTTTCTCTCAACGAAGCCTCCTTTTGATCTCCCTTAGCAATTAGCACCACAATGGCGTATGCCTCCAATTGGTCCATACGGTGAGCGGTCAATCACGCTGATTGGATTTCGCTTAGAACTCCAAGAACAATTGCAGTAGACAAAATCAAGCCAAAACGGGGTTTCGATTTGTTTCAAGCATACAGGGAGGTCGCTGTATGGTGGTGGAGAATAAGATGATTCGGCTTTTCATCTTATAAAATTCATTTATATAGCCCACTTCTTTTGATCCCAAATAACTCTAATTCAAGTTAACTAATAAGCCAACTTTAAAACCTAACTAAATAAATACTAACAAGTCACTAATGAGTTTTTACGAAGTTAAACCCACAACTAAATCCAGTAAAGTTACTTGATTTCAACTCGGCCCAATTTGTATCTTACATTATCAATGTAAAACTCTCGACGAGTATCTTTTTGATTTCAATCAACTCTCAATTTAGCAATTCCATTTAATTTCATACAGAAATAAAATTCAACGGCCACTCTACGTGTGCCACCTTTGTGTTCGTATAATATTAGTTGTATAATAATATAATTGACTATTATTATTATTATAACAATTTCATGCATTCGGATCTAAATAATCGACATAACACCTTATATTATTGGCGAACATTTCATTTAGTAATTTACAATTACTATATTAACACTTAGCCAGTAACTTCATTTAGCTAAACTAAGAAATGAATTGCTACAACAATTGTCGCAATGGGCATAATTAAAGAAATCAATATACACTGATTTCCAACAAGATACTATATGGCGGGTATGTGACATTTTATTAACATATTTTGCATTATAAATTGAGATGCTCAAGAACCAGATCTCACAATCAAATTTTTTCACAATAACAAAATTGCTCCCAAATACCTCCAAGACGGAACATTCAATCTATTAAGCTTTGCGAGTTTTGTTAGTTGTTTATTGGAACCTACAAGTCCTCTATTTGCTATATATACTTTTATTCTTGATAATTAGTTTAATTTGTTTGTAGTTATTAATATATATATATGTGCAATATATGTTAACTTTTTATGTCGTTGATGAACAGGAAATACCCGAAGAATTTGCTCTCGATGGTGGTTTACTTTAAACGAATTTGGAAAATTCAAAAAGTCCTAGATAGAGTTTTTGAAGTGAAGATTGAAAGTGGCACAAGCGAGAATAATGAAGAATACCTTAGATTTTAATGACGGGCGAAGCCAATTAGCAAGAAAGAAACAACACGTATCATGGAAGTTCATGCACTGATATGTATAAGGAACTCTGGCCCAAACCACACGACTACCTCCTCCGGCCCACATTTTTGTCTCGATACTAAAAGCTGTAACCTAATACAAAATGCAGACTTTAATGTTTGAATAAATTATGTTGTATTTTTTAATATTTTCTTTTTTAATTTTATGTCAATGAATAATAAAAACGTTCTGGAATCTTTGACGTATTTGTGACGTTCTATCTAGAAATGCCCACACAAACGTCACACAGCTTATCTGACACAATTATTACAATAAGTCAAAATAATATATATAATGTTTAACTAATATCTTAAAAAAAAATAAAAGCTCTTAGCTAAGATGTCAGTTGTTGTGTCGCTTTGTAGTTTCTAACGAACAATACCCTATCGTCATGAATTAATATATATAATTTTTAATTATTATACAAACTAATATATATATAATGTTTATCAATTAAGTAAAAGATATTCACGTAGCCATTTTTGTTAATTGGTAGCTTATGAACTAATAAAAAGGAAATACTTTTGAAATTATTATTCTAAAAAGAAACTTGAGGAATAATATTAATCCCAAATAGATTAAATTAGCAGAGCCAATACAAATAGGATTACAAACACAGTTACAACAACAAGAACAATCTTAACTAATCTTATCAAATTAGAAATTTCAACTTCCATTTTGTTATATTTTTTTAGAAGACCCAAGATAATTGTCTTCTCTCTTATTCTAACAACGAGATCCTTCCATCCCCACATTCCACACCCGAATGTTAACCTTGGACACTTTAGAAATCTCCGACCACCATGCTTCCATGAAGTTCTTGGATGACAAACTAATCCACAATGACACCTTACAATTTCATTTTCTTCCATGCCTTCCAAGTTTGAAATTTTTTGACTATGAGACATTTTTTAGAGAGTAGAAGTATGAAATAAGATAGATGAAAAATGTGAAATGGTTGAGGTTAAATAAAGTAACATTTCATGGATTTGGGGGGAAATCAATTCAAATGGCTGGATGCCGGGCTTATTCGATTTTTTCTTATGTCAATTACAAGCCAACGATTAGTGTAAATATATTCTCGAGGCTATTGTCGGCATCGCCTACGAAGCCAAGTTCTCAGGTACTATTTGTAATGTCAAATTTGTTTCTAATGCCGCTAATCTATCTATTTGTTCTGGGAAATAATCGTGGCTTCGTCCCTTTCCATTCAAATACTACTCGAAAGCAAATCGAAAAAAACAAAGACTCGGTCGCGATGGCGCTTCCAACTGCAATTTGCCAGCCTTAGAGTAACAAATTTTCTTTTAACATATCTTTCAGATTCCATATTTTCCTGGTCATATGTTTGATAAAAGTGACAGGCTACTGGAGCTTTTTTCATTAACTTATGTAATTTACATATGCAGGGAAAATATGTGTCGTTGTTCAAAGACCGGTGAGAGAAGCTCAACCCTATGAAATACCTCCAGATTTGGCAGAGCATGGGATATAATAGAGGCGGTTGGTATGGCCTGAAACGGGTCGTGACGTTTGGGTTTCCGACACTGTGGCCCAATCAGTTATCTACAATGCTGCACCTCAATCCTCCTATGACAGCAGCCAATTCAGCATGGTGGACTCGGGCAACTAAAAAACATTTAGCCAGAAGAAACTAAAAAAAGAGTCCGAGGCTTAGAGAAAAAGATCGAAGCTCTTAAAGCGCGGTATTTAAGTTACTAATCAAGATCTCAAGACAAGCCGCTTAACAAATAGACGCGAGAAATGATTTTAAGTCTACAGCGCAAAATTTCTCAACCAATCTTTTCTAAGTGGTTCTTCATCCGTCAGTTGATCCGAAAATTAGTCTTTTGGATGTTTGTTGGCCTTGGATGTTAGTTGGCAAATTTCATGGTCAGGTACTTACTCAAGGATATTAACTCTTTTGAATGTTTGATTGTTGGATGCTTACATGGATACTATTTTTTCGATATATATTGAATGTATTTGTAGTGTTTTAAATGGTAGATTGGTAAGCGTATCGAATGCTCGCAAAGCTGGGCGCATTCTGCGGCCCTTTTTTTGCGCTTTATGAGCAAATTGCGATC
The DNA here is from genome assembly GCA_019722365.1 of Lithospermum erythrorhizon. Lineage (NCBI taxonomy): Eukaryota > Viridiplantae > Streptophyta > Magnoliopsida > Boraginales > Boraginaceae > Lithospermum > Lithospermum erythrorhizon. The sequence continues at coordinate 77,878 of JADFUC010001882.1, forward strand.
ACGAGCGCTAAGTGACATTTTAATTTTATACTTCAACGTTCATGTGACGTTTCAAATTACCTGTTGCGTTCATGTGACGTTTTGTCAAATATCTACACACTTTAATATTGAGGACAGTAAGAATAACACTCATATTCCATTTTTCTTCTCATTTCATCAATGAATCCTAATTTCTTACTACCATCTTTCGAGTTCAATTTCTTCACGCCAAGTGTTCGTTATTCACGTGACGTTGTCAAATATCTACACACTTTAATATTGAGGACAATAAGAATAACACTCATATTCCATTTTTCTCTCATTTCATCAATAAACTTAATTTCTTACTAGTTCATATTGGGGTTCAATTTCTTCATGTGAAGGTTCGAAGCTATCAACACTACTTCTATCTCATTTCATCAACTTATTTGAAGTATTATTGAGGTACTTTCAATTATTTGAAGATTTGGTATTTTACTTAAATATGTTACTTTTGTTGTATTTATATATATAAATATATTCGATAATTTAGTACGGCTAGATTCTCGCCGCTGATTTACGAAATAAGTAACTCGACGGGTCATATAATGGAAAAAGTATTTAAAAGCGACAAATTTTCTAATTGTGGCCGGAAAGCATGCTCAATCGATCTGAGTTTTATATAATTAGATGTCCATGTGTTTGTTCTCAAAAATATTTATGTTTTTGCACGTATTGAGAGGCATATACGTGAAAATGAATTTTGTCGATGGATACGAAAGTATCCAAATATCAGAACATCGTAATACGCGTAGTTCACGAAAGTATCCAAATATCAGAACATTAGAATACGCGCAGTTCATGAGTATCCAAATGTTCTAAAGACGTAATACGCGCAGTTCGAGAAATGTTAATGATGACCATAATACCCAGGATTGTGAATACCAGATGTATTAGTGGATTTACGATTTACGCCAATCATATTCATGAAGATCCTAATGTTACAACAAAGAGAATATTACCGCTACCGGCGAGGCCAACGGTCATCATGGACGGATTTACTCACTTTCAAGAAGTTAAAATTGGCTTCGGAGTTGGTCAATCTAAAATCAAAGTCTGGAATTTTGCAACATCATTTCAAGAGAATGTTAGAAATAATAAAAGGTTTTACCCCTAATAAACGGCTACCATTCCAAATAATTTTTATGAAGCCAAGAAAATATCGAGTCGCATTCATCGCTGGAGCCTCAAGAAGCCAACATATTCTGGATAACCTACGCATGTTCCCTATAAGGTGTTATTTTAATTACCTTTTGAGGCATCAAGCAAACGCCTATATATGTCTCATATAAAAACTCGCTTAAAGATATGACATGGCACCATAGACAAAGCACACGAGATGGTTGATGTCGCATCCAAGTGACGCAAGTGCTTCTCGGAAGCACTTTGATGCGATTTCTATCTTATTTTTTCTACCGATGAACGTAATGTCACAAGCCAAGCAGCATCACGGGTTTAGTCTTTTGCCTGGGCTGGGGCGTAGTTATTGTCGGGCAAAACATGATACGTGTGTACAATTTTCCCCCACGCCTATGTACGAAAGAACCATTCATATTCATGTCTCTTATTATACCGAGGCCAAGAGTCCATGGATTTGGGAGTGTGTTTCTACTAAATATCGTGGACGAGCTTGAATGATTTGTGGTATACAGGAACACTGTGATTCCTACATAAAACAAATTTTCCAACTTCGGGTTGTATCGATGTGACAATTAAAGATTTTCCAACATACGGCATGCTGTCACTGAGTACTCACGGTGCTTATCTTGTCCCTCACAGATGGAGAAAAATGTGCTCCTTTTGTCAAGCGAGGGACTAAACATAGTTGGCTCGATCACATCATCCATCTCTCTTTAGATGATAATCAAGAATATAAGAACCAAAGATGTAGCCCTTCAAGCTAGGCGGTATAACTTGGCTTCATGTATACAAAGTGCTAAGAAAGGCATCCTGAGTAGAGTTATTTGAGATCATGTCCCAATTGCACTCCAAACATGTTCGAGAAGCGTGCCTTAACACAAGACAATTAGTTACGGCAAATCCATAATTGAGTAAAAAGAGCATATTCTGAGAGCTTCCATATTGGCCTAAGTTGAAAATCAGGCATAACATCGACTTCATACTTATTAACGGTAAGAACAACGCGAAAAATTACTTTCCCAACGATCATGGGCGGAAAAAACAAAAGACACCGGTGAATCAGCAGAAGGATCTTGAGGCTCACACATATAGAAGTTCGCTGTACATGACTACGAGAAAAGGAAAGCCTGCCAAACCCCAAGCAAGTAACACCCTGACACAAAAACAACAACAAAGCTCAGCCCCATACTCGTTAAGTAAATTAAAGACGCCTCGATGGATTTACCTAATTTGCAAGATGTTAACGTAGTGCTAAGTTCACGGGGCTTAAAAGTCATGACATGCATATATTTGTTCAGAAATTGATTCATGTTGCTTTCTGAGAACTTTTTCCAAAACCTGTCTGGGAGACCATTTACTTGTTCAGAAATTAATTCCACTCGCAATGCTCGGCTTTTAACGGAACATTTACTGGGCCACTTGTCGATGACCTTAATGGGCGGTTCTCAGACATTATCGGTGGATGTATCCATTTGATTACTATTACATATGGTGTAATTATTAGTTGTATTATACTAACACTTCAAATGAACTTGTCATCATACCAAATATTGGAAGAACAAAACATACGGGTTCGGTCAAAAGCGTGCATCTGCTTCTCTACGAGACCCGTATACGACGCATTTTAGGAGATCGTGTTATCAATGAATGATTGCTATCAGAGTTGCTACCCAGTCGGCCGACGCACCATGTTGAAAGCGGACATATCGATGACTGATAAGTGAGTGGAAAAACTATACAAATATATATTTCAGGTAATACACCGGAAGCCGACATTCATACTTAGAGTAAGTGTACTTACTTTAATTTATATTAGCAACTAGGACAAAATTTACTATAATGCCATAATATATATTCTGCAATTTTAATTTGTGCAGACAGTATCATGATATGATTGAGGATCGCATCAAAATGGCTCCTCCTAATGCAGACATCAATCAAGTTAATGATACGTTCGTAGAATACTTCAACAATTACGTAAGTTGTTATTACTTATTATTAATAATTAACAACGACGGGCGACGAGATCGAAAGCAACGCCAATTCAACATATTGATCGATGCATTTTTCTCGTGTCCATACAATATGTGGAACGCCAACCAACGCCTCTTCACCTTGGCTCGGGTCTAAGAAAGGAAATCATCAGACATGCGGATATTACACAAACGTGGGTACTACTTTGATACGTGAAACGGCGCAGGGCAATGCCTACAAACAATAAGTGGTGCTTGTGTGAAGCGGGTCTCATATTCAGATAAGGACCATGTCGATTAATACTTTGTGTTCTTCAACAAGCTCGAGAATTGACTTCATAACGCCTGAATCCAAATGCTTGTCCATCAGTCATTGGCTGGTTCGACACCAAGCAGCTCGACGCAGAAGACCCCAAGAACGGACTGCTCGGATTAAAAAAAGAATAGCACAAGTTTACAAGATGATCCTTTTATCCCCGCCTCACAAGCGCTAAATGCTAGTTCTAACACCGACTTTGTGTCGAGGAAAAAGAAACTTCTTGAATGGGTGGTAGCAACAAAAATATTTGCAAGGAGCCAAATTGATTGGGCCAACATTCAAGAAGATGATGACAATAATGTCGACTTATTTCATTAAGAAGAATAACCCTCAGATTAGGACCTATCAACCAACACGGTGAGCTGGGATAATGATATTATACTTCAAGCGAGTTTATATAATGATGATGTAGCCTCCCCAAATGTATTTGGAAACGAAGATTAGCGAAGAAACCCAGGACGACGCAGAAGATTGGCTTTCTATTTAAATGTATGATTTCATGTTACGATTATTGTACGTTTGATATTGAAGTGATTTATTAGTTGATGTTTTCTGTATTTGATATTGAACATGATTGTTTCATTATAGTGTGTCCACAGGGACTTTCAATGTCATTCATCAATTATTTTTTTAACATTCCGTAACTAAGAACGTTAATGTGACGTTTACTAAATCTTCAACGTGTATGTGCGTTCATTAAATCAGAGAGTGAATTTGTTAACAATCGTGAATTACTAACGCACGCCAAGGCTTCGTGACATTCGATTGAAATATTTGTCAACAACTGAATGCTCAGCTTATCAGTAACTCTTTCCGATAGTGTGACGCTTTCAACGTAAGGTGAAATTTCAGATTCAATTATATCCTATAAATGTAACACATACTATGTACTTTTTCTTCAAACTCTTTTGTTTCTTAGTGGTAAGCTCTTTCGAGCAATGTTTTTTTTTGATTTATTATTTTGATACATATTAACTAATTTTTTCTTTTTATTATGTAGTTACATCATATTAAATTTGATGAGATATATTATTTGTGATTGTCTAGTTTGTATGTTCTTTATTATTTGTATATTAACTAATTTTTTCTTTTTGTTATGTAGCAATATCAAAGGTATAATTTGAAGAGGTAAGTTTGTTTTATGATTTTCAATTAAGGTTATTTATTATATTATTTTTTATTATGGTAATGTTACTAACTTGTATTTTATTTTTATTGTGTAGGAACATCAAATTATATTTGAATGAAGGTATTTTCTCTTATTTTTGTTACTTTCATTGTATATTAAGTACTTTCTCTTATTTTGGTTTTGTTATAATGATTACCTTGTATTTTGGTTTTATTTTTATATATCTATATATGAATAGTTCATATTTATAATTTAATTATTTTTTATTATAATATTCATATAGACTTTTGATTTATTGGTTAATAATATTCTTCATATCTATTGTTTTAAATTAAATTATTTAATATATGAAATGAATAGACCATATTTATATGGTTTTAAATTAAATTATTCCTGGCAGTTTTTTTTAAACTAAATTAAACAACATGAAGTTTTCTTGGCAAGAGGCTGTGGCGTTCCTCCTTCGTTTTCTTATCAATACCTAGAATAGTTATTTAAATATTTAATTATTTAATATTAAATCAAGGATGCTTTTACAATAAGTATAGAAATTAAAAAGCGTGGCATTTCTAATTGCTTCATCAAATTCGATTAATTATTTAAATAATATAACAATAAGCTTGGTGTTATGTAAGTTAATTAAAATATCTATTTTACTCTATATTTATTTAAGTATTTAACTAAGATTCGACATACTAAGTGCATTACTTACATTCGCATATGCTTTTGTTTCGATAGTTAGGCTCCTTAAATACACTAATTATAATTTTGGTTAATTAGGTAATTAAGTGTGCTTTATATCCGTGACGCATGTGCAACGCTATTACGTGCTGCCAGGCTTCGATAGTTAGCTTCTTAATTACACTAATTATAATTGAGTAACTAGGTTATTAAGTAATGCTTATACCCTCGACGTATGCGCAATGCTATTTACGTGGGCGCTTTGTGCTTCGTGAGTTAACTCCTTAATTATAACTTTAATTATTTAGGTAATTGCCGTGTTTATAACCGTGACGCATATGCAACGCTATTTAAAAATCTAATTTGCATTGCGTGGGCGTGTTCTTAGCTTACTTGGTGGTCGGTTGGGGATTCTGACACGCGATGTTATCGATCGCATAGCTCGACGGTCTTATTATCGCAACATTTATCCGACGCTCTCTATTTTACGCGACGCCTACACCACGCGGCATTTGTCGCCAAAGTAACGCCACATTATACCTGCGCTGACGCTTTTTGGCACCACAAAGTCCTTTTCTAGTGGTGATATCTAATTTATAATTTTATAAAATAATAAATAGTACGAAAGAAGATATGGAAACGTGATTATTGGATACCCATCCATTAACTAATTTGAATGTGATCACGAACCGTACCATCTATGTAAGTCCTTGGTTAACAAGAAAGTTCCAGGTGAAGGTTTAAATAAATAAAAAAATTTATGTAAGTCCTTAAATACAAGATTTGCATCATATTAGCCAACACTAATATATTTTGTTGGGGAAAATTAGGTCTACCAACTAAATTTATTTAGTCTCTTATGAACATTCTTTATTTATTTATATTTCGAATCTACATGAAAAGTCCTAAGAAGACCTTATAATAATAGATCGTTCTACTATTATGCTTTCTACTAGTCAAGCTTTTTTTAATTGTTTTGACTAAATCCAAGTTGTAATCATTATGAATTGTTAAGTTCCTCTAATTTGTTAATATTGCATATAAGAAAAGTAGGCATGACTAATGTTTCAACTTGCCTTTTAGTTTTATGATATACTTATTTGTCGTTTTTTTCTTCAAAGTGTGAATCTTATTGCATTATTCATAGCGTGTAAATGTACACAAATAATAAATAATATGGCATTACAAATAATTTATGAAAATCATAATTATCATAATATATAAATTACATGAATCCTTTAATATAATATAACTATGAACCTTTTCGATGCATATCTAAACGAAACCATCAGCACTAACCTCTTCGAGTCCTTTCTCAAAATGACCACCGCTAGTTATTCAAGCGATGCGTATTCATTTTTTTTTACGGAGACCAACCACTATGTTTTTAGCCAAGACTCAAACCCTAGGGACGCAATGTACCAAGAAACCACACCACGAAGTAAATCATTAAGACTCAGGCAAGCCCCCTGGGGGTAATTGTGCCTTATTTAAAACGATGAATAAGTATGAATCAACTCATGACCTCACGCCACAAGTGCACCTCTCTCTTGGTATTCAGAACCCATGCATACTTGTGACTTCTTGTATTAAATTCTTACTTATATTTTGGATCATGTGTACTGGGGAGTGGATGTGTCATTCGACGTCCCAAAATTACTTGTCAACCTTTTAATAATGGGGTGAAATTGTTAAATTCCTCAAATTATCAATTTAATTTGTATATTAGAATAACGCAATTGCTATTCTTTTGTAACGGGCGGAATTCTTTATGCCTTCGCTACTCCGCCGAAAGTGTTCTAAATCGTAACCCTGTGTTGACGTGATTAGTAGTATGGAAAAACCACTCGCACTGGGTGAACAATACTAGGCAAGTTCGCAGGCGTGCCTCGATTAAGAAAGCGCTGATTAGACAATTAACTCATGACCTTACGGTGATACAATCACAAGTTTCTGGCCTACTCCACCAATCCTCAATTAATCCTTATGTATCGATCATTATTCTTAATGTTATTGTATTATGCATAGGTAGGTACAAGGTTTAAAATAGATGATTTGTACTAATATTGTTTGAAAGTTTATTAAATCGGACAGGTTCGACTCATCAATCTATTGGTCTCTAAACGGATCAGCCGACTTCGGGGCGCGGACTTGGATTTGATGTAGTCTTAGACTTGGACTTGAATTCGATTCTAAATTTGGACCTAGACTTAGGATTTGGGCGCCTAGATTGAGGATGAATTTGTGCTTGGACTATTACAAGTGATCCTAAGCTGTGACTTTGATTTTAGACCGTTATATGATACTAAGCTCTGATAAGAGTCCTGACCTACGTGATCCTAAACCGGATAGAAGCACTTTAGCTTGACTTGGATATGGTCCGAGTCGGGGTGCCTTTAGCAGCCCATCTGCCCGGATGTGGTATAAAATCTTGGTCTTTAGACTCGGGTCGCTGGACTAAGACTCGATTCGCTATGTGTCTAGTTTGGGTGCCTTAGCAACATCCTCGCATGCTTGACGGAGCTCATGTGCTGCTGCCCATCACGATCTTCAAGTGCTATCCTCGGTGGATATGTTTATCACCGTCACAGGGCGCCCAGTACTAATTGCATTTCGACGTGCATACCGACTACGCAGCCTTTATATCCTACCTCGAGATTTACTATATGGCCTTCGCGGGCTTAATCCTATAGTGATTTAACGTTGAGATTTGACTTGATCGTATTCTCATCGATTTTGATGTTATTGCCGGAATTATTGCGCTTTGTACAAGAATCCAACCCAAATTTTATATCCTCCCCGAGATTTACTATAGGGCCTCAAGTGCCGTTTAATCCCATGTCGATTTCATCAAGCCTGAGATCTAATTTGATCGTGATTCTCATTTATTTTGGATGTTTGCCTCTAATTATTAAGTGCTTGTGCAAAGAACTAACCCAGCCTTTTGTGTTTTTCACTTAATTTTTCAATTTAGGCGCCCTATTTAAAGCTTTTTAATAAGATTTTGTCAGATTTTTTGGTGGCGGAGGTCAGGATTTTCGCTATCATAGTAATATAGGCTTTGGGCGCTTTGATCGGGTCGATCCATGATCACAAGATTACGACGTTAATCCATTAATTTTGAGGTAAGATCTAAAACCTCGATTTTATGGAAATTATTGCCTCCAAGAACACCATATTGGGCGCCTATTTCATGGATAAATAGGAAGATTCTAGATTTTTCAGGCCAAATGACAGAGACGAATTTTATAATTTCTTTTGAATCTCGTAAGTTCCTGAAACCCTTTATTTTTAATTTTTTTAAAGTTCAGGGTTAATTAATATAAAAACTTTATTTTTACTTTTATTTTACTTTCAGTATAATTTCAAACCCTATTATTTTACACGCTAAGTAGATTTTTTATTAGGTTTTAATCGAAACCCTAATCGTTACTTGTAACTGTGCATTTATCCATTTTTATTTATTAATTCAACCAATTCCAAATAAATTGAATTTAATTAAAATAATTAATAAATTTCGGGATCAAGCTCACAAATGCCCCCTCAAACTGACCATTACCGTGTGTAACCATCGTGGTTCGACTAAACAATCTTTAACGTAGTTACATCTAACCCGGCACGCGCCATTTCTTTCTACATGAATTTAGGCTGTGCCAAGTATTTGTAATAAATAATCTCAACTTGTCCGGCCTGCCATTTGTAATTAATCTCGATCCTCCTCGTGGACGCACTAATTCTAAATTAACGTGAATTTTATGTCATGTCGCCATTTGGTAAAGATTAATTCCGACTTATCTAAAGTCTGCTAAAATTAATTGCACTCTCTATAATTAATTCCATACTACGGAATTTAACTCGAAATGATATGATTTTAAGTCATGTCGTAATTTTAATGGAGTTACTCCAACTTCTACGTAGATTTGAATTAATCATGCTGAATTTAATTTCGAATCCTTCTAGGGATATATCGAAAATTAATTCGGGATGTTTAAAATTAATTTCAACTCTATGTAGGCTCCAAAATTATTTGGGAATTTTCTTAAAATTCTTCGTGGGCATTTATTTTGATTTCTTTGTATAACTCTAACAAGATATCGCTGCTCGTAAAAAACGAACCCCGGACCCGATCCAATAGTGTTGTTCGAACCATCTAGGAAGTAGGAGGTGGCATTTGCTTTTTTCTATGGTAATAGCTTATTACTACAGTTTTACTCTATTTCTTTTCATTTTATTACTATGTTGATATTTTTGCTGCAATACGGCATTAGGAAACAACCCGGAAGCTTCCTCGTGGAATTCCAGAATTTCGCCACCTCGATTTTTGCAAGGGCGACGGCTCTAAAATTTTACATAATACAATATGAGGGAACCTTTTTTGTCAACCTTTTGCTTTTTCTTGACGAGCAAGTTGCTTTACTCTCCATATATGTTCATCCTTATGTCTATATAAAAGTGGAGGCTTGCCATAACACTATATACTTTTTTTGAATTTGACAATAATTTCCTCCCTTCTTCCTTACAATTCTTTAACCAACGATGGTAAAGGAAGATTTTTTGTCTTTTTTAATAACTTTTCTTTTTTTATTTGAGTTACTAAAGTATAATTTTGATTACCTATTTGAATAAAAGTTACTAAGAAACACCTTTTACGGTGCAAACTTTTTATATTTAATTTCTTTGAAAGTTTTTAATACTCTAGGAAAAAAAAATTTCTATGAACAAAAAAAATGATAAAAAAGCATACTCTAATATTGGAGAAATTTGTATATTTCTATGCAAGAGTACAATGTAATTGCATGAAAGTATATGTACTGGACACATTTATGAATTTTTATGTCGACCAACAACGTTATCGGGCCCCGATCACCCACGGTCAAACCCCGACAACCCCTAACCAACTCCAATGATCAACCGGGTCGACATTTATGAAAGCTCGCGACGAGTTTGCACCATATATCGATGTTTTACGTGATCTTTTCCCCCATTTGAATAGGATTTCAAAACTATTGGAATTCTTGGATTTAAATTTTGGAGGCTTTGCAATCAAGTAACCTTCTTTATCCTTCTTATCATATTTATGCCATGATTTGCAGTTCACTAGTCAGTCCTACTGAGTAGGGGCTGTGGAGAGATTATATTTCTTAATTTAAGGTTAAAACTTAGGATAATCATGAAATTAGAACTCTTTATAACTCGAGTCATTTGTTGAATTTCCTTCCACCCACGCCAAATGGACTTGTTTATTTTATTCCCGCTTATTACTTAAGCTGGAAAATTATGAAATCTCGCATATTGTTCCCTATGATTGTAGAACACTCTAAAATGTTCCTTGGGAATTTTGGAATTTTATAAATATGTCTGTGAGTTTGTTTTTCAAGCCGCTCTATTTTTTTTTTTTTTTTTTTGGGGTAACCTGCCACTCAAACTGCAATTGGGAATTCTCTCAGATTATCCGCTTAGCGTGATTCATAACGCTTAAGGTATCAAAGAGGCCGAGATTTCTGCACTGGTATGTCATGTGGGCTTCAATTTGAGCGACGGTAAATTCGTTTGAAACCTGAAGTTGCTGTGGAAATTTTAATAAATTACAATCAAGTTCGGTAAAATTCATATCTAATTGCTCATCGTAATTCAAAGTGATTTAGGTGTCCATGTCTTTGAATCGCCTATACGCAAATGATAGGCCTCAGTTAATTTATGTATTAGCTTCACAGCCAAAACTCTCTGGGACATTTTTTGTCCAGCTTGCCAAAGTGCTCGAGCTCGAGGAACATGGTTTGGATGTCTCGACCATGGAGTATCATACCAAGGCATAATGGGTGATATTAGAATACCTTTGTCCTTGTACCTATCTGCTATGATTAGGTTTGCATGGATTAAAATTCTAATTATGTCGATAGTTTGTATACATGTTTATCCCCATCCCGTATCTATTTTCCTTTTTTATATGGGCTTAGGGTTAGCCAGCGGGAAGAGGGTCCCAGAATCACTTCCTATGGTACTTTGATCGCTTACCTACGTGTTTTATGCATCAAGCCTTTTCCCTTGTGGATCATGAAGTAGGATAATTCTGTGTGAGTAGATCCATGACTCACCTACTACGTGTTACTTCCGCTCACGTGACTACAAATTTTCTTCTTCATCGATTTAATGCAAAGCTTATGAGAAGACCTATCCACCTCGTGGGATCGTTCTCATCTATGGAAGTACACTCCAGCCCCGGTTATTGCTACTATCTAGTGTTTGAACTCCTAGTCTTAAGCAAATCTTCTAGTTTTAGATCATCTCCCATCCTAGAGATGTGCATTCCTCGTGGATCACATACTGGTGGATCGCGATTCCGCCGTTGGCTGACTTGTGTAGGATGTTCACCCCTACAGTACCCTGTGGAATACACTTCTCACAGAGCCTCTTAGGTCCGTAGAATTCTGTTCTAGCGGCTCTATTCATGCACCGAAAAGCACCACTTGTCTCCCTAATACCCTATATCCTTAGCTTCGCTTAGTTTGTGCTTTTTTTGTCCTCCTGACAGGAGAGCTTTGGCTTTTTAGAAATTCTTTTTGAAAGGGTAGCTTGTGCGAGTAGGGTAGCACATACTCACTTTGCACTTACTAACCCCGCCGCGAACCGCATGCTTTGTTCATGCCAAGTTTGGGCGTTTTCTACTGTATGGGATCCACCATTCCAGCTAACTGTTCTAAATCAAGATCCTGCCTATTGTGTTTTAGATCCTTTGAGGTCACATACTTATGTGGGATAGCAATGTGAACTACGTTGGTCATGGACGAGGTATCTTCACACCATCTAGTAGTATCCTATTCTTTGAGGGGTATACCCATGTGAGACTCTCAACTCCAAAGCCATGCATTTCGTTACTAAGCTAATCGCCATACTGGAAGGATTAGTGAGACCATATCTTTGCAATTTCTTTTTCTCAGAAACCGTGTTTCGATTCTTGACTTTAGTCCCCAAATCCAAGGGTTCTTGAATCGTCCGAGTTGCACCCAGTGGGCCTTAACAACGTAATCCTATCTCAGGCTCAAGTCCAATTATAAGTGGCTTTTTGAAGTAAAGATAATCTGAGGCTATCGTTAATGTAAACTTTTGTAGTGCTAGTGCTAGACTGGCCATTTTGATCTCCTTAAATAGAAAAAGGCATGGGATATCCGTTGTATTAGGATTGAGATGCTTTACTCACGTGGGCTTCAGAGTTTATCTCTGAGATGGTTCAAGGACATGAGCTCCTCAACGCGAGGCTCTTATTTGGCGTGCTAGATACCCATGCGGCTCGGCCTGTGGTACTATGTGGATATGTCCCCGCACCAGCCTGGCTTGTCATAGATGTATGAAATATATTCCCATCGTCTTAGCAACTTTTTAGTCGATGACTCACGCCGTCCAGTTTTAAGAGTTCCGATGACATGGCGATGTGTTCTCAATCGCTCTGGAATTTAATGAGGACCATGTCCGCTTTAGTAGCTTATCGACAAGACATCGATATGTTTCGAATGGTTTCAGCGATTTGTTAGCCAAGAGGGCTTAAAGGCCCGCCTTAGAGTAGCGATTGCATATGATCGACGATTCCCCTCACCGGCTCTGAAAGCGGCTTCATAATGATGGTAGCTGGGTCCGGCTTAGGCGACTGATAGGATTGTGAATTGTATTCCCTCGACTAGGCCTTTGCAATTTTATTAGCTTCAAGATGACCAAGGTCCAAATTTTTAAGGGCGATTTCGGGAGAGGATAGTAATATAGTCAATCGGCCTTCAAAGCTATTAGTCAGATGTCCATCTATTTCGACTCAGCCTTAGCAGCCTTATTAGTCGTGATGATATCAACGGCTTTGTAGGCTGGCTGATAGGACGGGACGATATAACCGATTGACTTTCAAGTTTATTAGTCAGGACCTTTTTTGTATTAATATTCATGGTCTAGTTATTCGTAGGATCCCAAGAGTCCAGATGTTTCTGTGAAGGATTTCAAGTTTTTGGTGAGGATGTGTTTCTTCAAAACCTGGGGAATAGTTTCATCGATAATTTTCTTGATGTACCATGTTTCAAATATCCTCTGAATTATTAGACTTTAGTCTCCCAAGTGTAGAGAAAATATTCTGAGAAGAGGAACTTTACTTCCTCTATGTTATAAACCTGCGGGGCGCGCTCTTCTTTTTTTGTAAATTAATTTCCTCCAACTATTGGGACTTGATCCCCAAAAGTCAGGGAGAAGTATAAATAAGGGGTGTAGATTTGCCCTCTCCATCCATTCCTATCGAGGTCTTCGGTGACAACCACAATTCCAAATGTGTTATGTACACATGTTGAGTGTCTTTGACTTTATGATAGTTTCAATGGGAGCAAGTGGAAAGTCATGGCTGCATGCTAGCTCAAAGATTGTAGATGTTTTATGCTCTCACCAAGGAGCTTCGAACAAATGGAATTTCATATGAGGAGCATGACTGTGACTTGAGATTCCAAGTTCCCTGTGTACCCAAAAAGTGGATCAAGTCAAACGTAGTTCAAAGTGGGGTTTCGACCTTTTAGCCTCATCGCCGAGTGTAATTGGGTCAAGCGTATACTCATACTTGGGGAGTTCTATAGGTATCACCTCGTGAGTTTGGTAGGGTCGGGATGAAGTATTCTTGTGTTTGTGAAACATAGTAAGCAACTCAGACTGGCAGGTTGGACACATCCCTCGTGCTCGTGGGCGGTGGCACGAGCATGTTTATGAGCACAGAGCCTCGGGTTCCGACCGCACGCGGCCTTACCCCCCTCAAGCTGATGCTCACAAGCCATGCCGAGCTCAAGTCTCAAACTGGGCCGATTACTTTTAAGGAAGGCGGGCGCTATTGACTGCATACCAAAATCACTTCGGGAGGCGGACATATTCACAATGTCTGTTCATGGATGTACTTATATATTGGGTTATTTTGATGTCGTTCTATGAACCCTTCTAGTATGCCACTTGGTCGAGTTCTGACCGAGTACTCCCATATGGTCTGTTTATGGACATATCGTTGGATTTCCAATTCTTCTATCTCTCTAGATAAGACTTATGTTCTAAGCGCATATTCCCCGGATTTGTATACAAAGCACTCGCTTTCTCCGGTCTCTTCATTACCGAGCAACGGTGGATACGAACCTTTATCACTTGCCATCAATAGGCTTCCACGCTTATCGAAAGCTAGCTGCCTTATCTCTGCATGTCCGCACGCCCCGCTTCAAGTCTCAACCCATCAATCTCTCTTTTGTAAAGGAAGGCCATGGATTCCACATTTTGAGACGCCATTCTACGTAGGAGGGGATAACTATCTCGCCAACGGCGTTCCGTGAACGCATCGGCATATCGGATCGCCTCGACACGCTTTTCGAGGAACTTGGCCTGTGGATGACTGGCTGGCTTCTGCGATCGCTTCGACACTCCTCACATGGTTTCCTCAAGAACTGTGAGAGTTGGATTTCTAATTCCTCTACCTCTTCTAGAGAATAACCATGTTCATAGTGTGCCATCCTCAATTTGACATCAAGCATCTTCAGATTTACTCTTCCAAGGATGGGCATGAACCTCTCCTTCATTACCTCCCCATGATGACCTCAAACAGGCTTGTTCGGCTAGAAAGTGGCCTCGCTCTCATAATTTTCGCCTCTTTTTCTATAAGTGAAACATAGGAGATTTGAGCCCCTCCTCTTAGTTTTTCCTTGGCAAGCCAAGTCATTTCATATCCGGCCGAAATGCATCTCCTTTCAATCGTTATAGCTTTTACTTTGTCCCCAACTGAGGAAGACTGTATTGCCATGGCTTTAGATATTCTTCCACCACAAAATGCGCCAAAATTGTTCACCCGCTGACTGTAGTGAGGATTTGTGGAAACATATACGTAGCTCGGCCGATGACTTAATGGCATACCCCTTTGTTGTAGCATCTTCTCAGACTTTGTACTGCAACTTCTCCTGGCAATTCTCCCAAGGTTTTGCCTTTCTTTCCTGGTCACAGTATCCGGCCTCAAGCGATCATGCTTTTGGCCCCTACGGTTCCTGCTCAACTTTTTGATCCACTCACAGGTACAAAGCCCTTTAGCAAGATTAAGCTACTTTTTCCAACTGAGTCAGTAGAGTGAGCCCTAGTTTCTTGGGTGAGTTGGCCTGACTCTCCGCGTTTCCGAGGCTTCTAACTGCTGCTTCGCTATCTTCTTTTCTCTCGATAAGATTGCTTTCAAGGGTTGGTGATTCTTCGACTATGAAAGGATTTTCATCAAATTTTAATCATTTTGTGCCATTTTGGCAGATTTCAGTATCGACGTAGTAGGTAGGAACCGTATCACAAGCATGGATCCATGGTCTTCCTAGTAGTACATTGTATGTGACTCTAGCATCGATCATAGCTGCGAAAGACATGGTTTCAGCTTCCCCGTATCAAGGCTACCTTTCCTAAAGCTCTTTGGCCATTTTGATTGAACCCCTATATCAAGATGCGAGACTGTTGCAGCTCATCAGTTGGGATATCTAAGAGCTTCATTGTTTGGAGTGGTAGGATGTTCACGGCTGACCCTCCATCTATCAACATTCTGCTGATCCTTCTTTCGCATATATATCCAGACACATAAAGTGGTCGGCCCGTGGATCAACACTTCTTGTGGTAGGTCTTCATCTCAGAAGACGATAAAATCCAGATACCGGGTATTGTCCGTGGTTGCTCTAGGCGCCTCTTGACCTTCTCGCCATGGCTAAGTTTCTTTTTATTTCCCTCAGGCACATACGGGACGACTTATAAATGGAGTCACTTAAGTTGTCCACAATTTTCCGGCTCTAGCTTGCTTTCCCCAAAAGTTATCCTAAGATCTTAACTCGCAAGAGGCTTGGCACGATCTATGCAGAGCGATCGTAATTGTCTCCCTAGCAGATCGCTTCCTGTCATGCCCCATCACCTTGTCTTTGAAATATGAAAACTTCTCATTGTGGGGGACCCAGACTGTGCAGTGGGTACTTGTAGTAACTGCTTATGCTTCTTCATATGCCTCCTCGCTTTGGTCCGTGAAACTCTATGAGCTTGGCCTTTTGGCAGTTCTTCAAACATCCTCGAATATTGTATCAAAGAACGTATCTACTGGCCTCGCATTTCTTGAGTTTGCAGGCGTTTTCTTCCTGCCACCGAGGTCAAGTCCTCCCTCCTGCTCTTTTAGTTTTGAAAGAAAACCGGCTTGACTTGAAAGCCACCGATGGATTCCCTTTCTGTTCTAGGGGTGCCCTCGCATTTCGAATTTCAGATGTAGCTGAGTGACGCATTGTGGTTACTCGATCCTTTCTACCTTTGCTTTTGCAGCTTATTAAGAATGCCATCATTTAGCCTAGTCAATAAATAAGGTTCTCAAGTAATATAAAGATGTAGAATATACCAGTCCCAAAGGAACGCCTCTTTCGAGAGCAATATGTTCATAGCTAATGTTTTTGATGCTTTATTTTTGCATTCAAGGTACGTATCTCCATCTATTTATGAATTTTTTTATAGGTTTGCCTTTACGCTTATTAGCTGCTAATAGTCGGCCCATCATGTTAACCGCTCGTCGGGTGTTGAAGAACGAAGCTTAGAATTCGTGATTCTGGCCATGCCTAATTACACAAGGGTCAACCCACTCAAATTCCCTTCTGCCTAATTGAACGAATTGCTCTAATTTGATCCCCATTTGGTCCCAAAGATTGCTCGGCATGTCTCCCCCAATAAAGTGGATTTATATGTTCTGGGCTCAACCCATCAAACCATTGAATGAGGTTGATAGCGAGGCATCTCTTCGCTTGATCGAAGGAGGTATATTAAGCGGAATGTAGGAGGTGGCTTATGCATGACCTCGTCCCTTAGTTTGATTCGCCTCAATACGAACTCCTTCGCTTCTGTGGCTACTTGGGATTGTTCCATCACCTGAGACAATTTATGTATCTATAGCTTTGAATACGCCTTCTGCATGCCTAGATTTGTCAAAGGAGATGTTCGAGTGTCTCCGGTGTAGTTTTCTAGGAATAGCTTTCTAGAGGGCTCGCCTCCCTTAGGCGCCGCCGCTCAGGTTCGATGCTCTGTGATCGACTATCTTCCCAGCATAGAGAGCTAAAGTTCCCAAGGCCAGACTTGTTTATCCAAGTCTTCGATCACCTTCTAAGAGTAAGCCTACTTGCCTTCTAGGCTGTGAGCCCCGCTATCATTATTTCTAATATGTGAGCTAGTTGCAAAGGATGACCTCCGCCATGGAGCTGCATAAGTAATAGCTTTGATAGTGATCAATCATCTGTGACCCCCCGGTATTCAAATTTTGTATTACACGAGGACAAGCATATCCTAGGTACTCCCCAAGCGCCTGTGATGTCGGGCTTTTGTAGTTACTCTGTGGTCAGCTTTCTAAGGCTTTTGGCAATATGATTGAGCTGCAGGACTCCAAATAGTGTTTATGTTCAAAGATCTCTCTCACTACGATAACGAAAAGTGTAGATACTACACCTAAGTGGCAAGATTTATAACGCATAGAAAGATTTTATTACTTATGAGTATGTTCGCCAATACAATGAAACACCTTTGGGGAAACCCTTCTGCGCATGTTAAAGATTATCAACCGACGTGCTCGAATTATCAATCTATTGGTCTCTAAAAGGATTACTAACCCACAGACGCTTGGGATTTGATGATGTAGGATAATTTGGGATTCTGAATTTTAGTCTTAAATTTGGATCTAGACTTAGGATTTGGACACCTAGAGGATGGATTTGTGCTTGGATTGTTATATGATCCTAAGCTGGACTTGGATTTATGCTTGGACTGCGTATATGGATCCCAAAGTCACAAGACTTTGGATCTATGTGCTCCTAGACCGGATAAGACTTATTCTGGACTTGATCTTTGACTCGATATGGTCCGAGCCGATGGCTGAAAATTTTACTCCGCGCGTCGCTATGTATGAACTTATATTGGCCTTTGACTGGGTCGTGGGACAAAGACAATGATATGGCTACGCTGCCTAGGTCAGCCTTAGCGCCGCATCCCTTACGTTTGGAGCGAAGTTCAAAGCAAGGCCTACTTTGATCTCCGCGTATATCCTGCAAGGAGATGCTTTTACATCGTCAAGCAGGGTGTTTTAGCAACAGCTCCTCGTATTTCTGGACAGTGTATACGGGCTACGCAGCCTTATATCCTCGCTTCAGATTTACTACAGGGCCTCTCGTGGCTTAATCCTCAGAGCGATTTAATGTTTGAGATTTGACTTGGATCGCATTCTCATCGATTTTGGATGTCGCTGGCTGAATTATCAAGGCTTTTGCGCAGTAATCCAACCCAGCCTTCTTGAATTTAGATCGCTTATTCGCGAGGAAGTTTAAGATTTTGTGTTTTTACTTCGTTTTCAATTTAGGTTTTATTTAGGCTTTTTGCTGAAGATTTGAATGTTTGGTGGTTCTCAGAGTGGTTTTCACCTAAAGCCAACAAACTTAAGAGGTTTTCACCGGAGAAATACCTTCGAAATGCTTTTATGCTAAATTCTCTCAGAGATTTTTGATATATTGCTCAGTGCGAGGTAAAATATTTTCGGCCATCATGTGGGTATTTATAGGATTTCGGCTTTCTTCTCTAATTAGCCCATCCATGATCACAATGGATTACTTATCTAACCTTTAATTTCGAGAGAAGATCCGAACCGTCGATTTTATGGAAATTACTTTTGCTCTAAGAACGCCATATATGGGCGTTCTATTTTACGAAGAAATAGGAAGAGGTTTCACTTTTATCGGTCAAACACAAAGTTGTTAATAGCGCAATGGCCTATAAGGGCAAAGTTTCAAAAGCTATCGCGTATCGCTTATCGCTAAGCCGCGTAGTTTTCAAGCTTATATATGATAGATATATATAAATATATCACAAAATTTGTGATAATTTTACCATTTAGTTGGATTCTTCATTTTTATAACGTTGAAGAATGTCCATTTTCTAAAAACGGAATGTATATACGAAAGAATTAGAAGTTTCCATAATACATTTCAAAAAAAATGAATATAAGTTCAGATTAAATCATCACAAATTAAACACAATTTCATATTAAATCACACAAGTAACCATTCATATTAAGATAAATTATAAACATATTATTTATAGAATAGGTTATGAAATAAATTATTTATACAACATATTAATTACATATAGATTATAAATTAATTAAACAGAATCATAAAAAAGATTTCTCAAAAATATAAAACATAAATTAAAGTAAATTAACCAAATATAAATTAAAATATAAATAAATTTTAGTAAGGGAACACAAGGAGCCTTTAAAAAGACGGAGAAGAGAAAAAAATGTAGGAAAGAGCCGCGAACTCCGAAAATCTCACATAGCGCCGCCACCGCCGACATCGCCATAGTCGCTATACCGCCCATACGCTTATCGCTGGTTTTTTCGGGAGCTATTTAATTATTCATTGCCATATCGATATCAACGCGGCGCGAACCGCTATTTACCGCTATAACGCTACAACCAGTGGCTGAAAACGATTTATATCAATTTCGGCGTTTTGATATATTAAATTCACCTGCCCAAAAACCCTTTTTTTCACTTAAACCAGGGTTAATTTCAAGTGGATTATTATTCTACGGTTCCTCATTTTTTATTAGATTTTGAATTAAACTTTCAATTACCAATTATTATTGACATAGCTCAAAAAATATAAAATTTATATAATCAATTCGCCTTTTAAAATACTTTCATATTACTTTTATTAAAGAAGAATCAAGATCACGATTTGTCTTAATCAAATTCATGTCATAAAGACATGCCACAAAAAATATTAAAAAATAGTCAAAGGATGACGCCCTATCTTTTATAAATTCTATATTAAATTAAATATTCGTTTATAATATCATTAATGTGAATAATTTACTTGTGCCATTAAAACGCCGATGCGATCTCCCAAGATATACGCAAGCTATTAAAGAAGCACCACTTCATACACTTCACACCCCGCATAGAATCTTTTTTTAAAAAGGAAGTTCCAATTTTAGCTTTAACTAAACTTCCTAACTACTACACCCTTACAAATGGGTGAGGGGAAGAAATATTTCTACACCCAAATCTTAAACATTATTGAGTGTGTGTATAACAGCTCAGCATTAAATACCATTTAAGAATCAAATAAGAAAATGTTTGTATTATTGTGAGTGTTTCTTTATTACCGAAAAAGATAAGTGTGTTGTTATGAATGCAATAGAAAAAGTCAGCGATATCTAAATGTAACACAAGAGAGTCATAGCCCATAATATTCTATAGTCAACATAATATTCAAAATTTACAAAATAAAGCGGTTTTGAGAGGGCAGCAAACGTAATAACAAGTGTCGTACTTGGCACCGGCATTTGACCGCAGCTACACATGACTGGTCGGAGCGGAACGATACTATTCTAGCATGTATACAATGGATAGGAATTTCAGAGGTACATTTCAGATCATCAATTGTTTGAATTTATTGGATGCTTTTAAGGTTTGATGTATATAATGTCGAATATTTGATGATAATTCTTCGAATTTCTTGGGTTTTGAGGGTATGGAAAAGGAGAAGTCATTTCCATGTCTCATTCTTGAGATGGACCACGTTGTGATAGGTTTGTGTTTAGATAGATAATTTTGTGGTTAGCTTTCATCTCTCTTTTATTCAATTATTATAGATTTTTTTGTTTGGTGTAATAGTTATTGTAGAGGACATATACTTCACGTTTGTGTATCAAGATATAGTATTGTGAAATCGATTTGGGCATTTAAACCAATGATTATTATTAGAGCGCCAAACTTTGTTGAAGATATGGAGGGTCAAGTTTTATAAAGAAATTTGCACCTTTACCTGTGATACAAAAATGATGATTTTTTATTAAATTTAATAATAATATATTTTTTATAATGACACAAGTATAAATAGATAAAAACATAAAATCTACTTTTTAATAAAATTTTGTTACCAAAATAAAATTATTTTTCATTTATTTATGGGAAACTTTAAATGCATTGCATAAAAAGCACTTCATTGCACACTTAAACGACGTGACTCCAAAGAATGTGTAAACGGCTTTAGAGTCAAGTGGGGAGTTTGAGGTCAATTAGATAGAGTCTAACTAGAAAAACACAAATAAATGCATCGGGTAAAATAAAATCCGATACTACTATTTTCATAAAGGTGTCGAAAGCGGCGCTATTTACTTGTCGGAGTTATTCCAACCCTCGATTTAAATGGGTTGAACATTACATGTCGGCATCGTATCGGTATCGGGTCGGGGTCTTGATCAATGAAAAATCCGACACCGAACCGACATCATTTTAAAAAGATGAACTAGGATGACGTCGGTTTCGTGTTAGTTACAAATATAATTATTTAAAAAATAATTAAACAATGTTTTAACATATTATTTAAAATAAATATAAATATATCTTAGTATATATATAATTTATTAAACTATTGGGTCGGATTCGTGTAGGTGTATTTATTGACATTTAATAAGAAATACAAAATTAAAATTTATCATTAAAACCCGACGCTAAAATCTCAATATATGTTAAAAAGATACCCTTCTCCTTACGCCGATTAAATAAGAATGAAAACAAAAGATAGATTATTTGATTTACAATATCTCTATAGGTTTGATTCCGCCGTTCCAATCTAGTTCATGAATGTGCTAGGTTAATACGGAATAATTAATTTAGGTGTATATAGTATATATATGTCTAATCAGGATTTTCTCTTAAAAATAAGTATTGCGCCTACTAAAATAATTATCGAATAACCCAATAAATTAATAACCTAATAAATCATACATTGATATTAACTCATTATACAATACAATCCTATTAAATTATATCAATATAACTACTAGTTCGCTCATTAATTAATTAAACCAATTATTTTACCTTAAAAACATATATGATATTATAATAGACAATCTCTAAGTTTCCATGTCATCAAGATGATTGAACCAGAGTCTTTAGAGAGTGGTCACGTACTAGGTATGATTTCTTATTTAGTTGCTGAATTATTAAATATTTTTATTTTTTGTATGCTTACTTTTTTTTTAATCACTTCTTTGTCTTTCTTACTGGAAATAGGTTTCTGACAAATTAACCCAGAAAGTTGTCGGTAGTCATAAACGTCGCACCTCAAAATTTTCAAGCATAGACATTGAAATACGCAGTTTCATAGACCAGACAAGAAGTAGCTGCTCTCCTGGCCCCCTAACCATGGAGACATCCTCGCTGATTCGGGCCTCCGTGGAATCCCAATGGCACTTATAGCTTAGCCATGATTTCGCTTTCACACTTCTTTTACGAATTTAATGGTGTACCAAATTTATTATGTCCCTGACCCCAAGTCATGTTTTCAATGTTTGCAATTTTTTTATTAAGTTTTTATCATAAATTATTTTCTAGATAATCAATTTAAAATTGTTACCATTTCCAAAAATATTTTTCTTGTATTATTTTCATGCAATTTTTGTAATATTGTATATGAAAAAATAAAAATATTAATTAAAATAAATTAGTGAAATAGTGAGTTGCAACATTTTTCTTAACCGAGATAAACATCAAAACAAAAGTGCAGTTCTATACCAGAACCTACACTTTATATCAGCTTCCAATGTGAATGGTCTCCACTGAGATTTCAGATCCAATATAAATTGTCATTAAGACAAGATAACCTCGGAATGTGAAAGAAATTGAAATACAAGACTAAGCATTCTTTTCATACAACAGAATCCTCGAGCTTACGTTAGAAATGCAAGGTAATCTCGTAGGACAAGTTTTTAATAAAGAATTTTATTCAATTCTTTAATACGGAGTAGTACTTTAATACGTAGTATTTTAAAGTGATTGATCGGTGAAGTATTGCAAAAGTAGGAGACTCATTTTTTAGGAGACTTATTTGTTTAGTAAACGAACTATTTAAAATCAAAAAAGAAATATTGTTTCACCTGATGATCATTTAGTTACATTAAATTTTTATTCAGAGGAATAAAATGGACAAAACAATCACTATAAATAACCTAAACATTTGGAGAGAATGATGTATTCTCAACGTAGCTTGGATCTTATGTCTTCTGACATCCTAGCGTACACATCAATAGAAAAGGTACACATAATTGTGCATTTTAATTAATAAATTATTATCAATTTACATCAATCAATCAATCACTTTCAAGTTGTGAGTAATTATTTATGTGTCACTGGAAGGAGTAGTAATGTTTTGTATTGTGATGAAACACATCAAGTTCTTAACATTAGTACAATACAATGTTGATTAGTGAAGTGATGGCGTTTGATAATCAAGAGTCAAAGTAAATGCATAACTTTTAGATTTGAAGTGGGTGCAGTTGAGGTTAGATTTGAGGTATGGGTATGGCATATTGGCATCTATGAGTGGATGGAGAAAATAACAAATAAGACTTGGCCAATCTATATAAGACTTTGTTGTGTGGTAAGCTTAATGGAGATTAAATATTAAATGGAAAAGGGGTGCTCAAGGAAAAGACTTTCATTTCACATCCTTACAGATAATCAATATCTTCCTCTTTGCATTTGAATTCCCCTAATTTACCTATTCACTTTAAAAGGAAAATATTTTACAACTTGAATTCAGTCAGAATGTATTAAACAATGTAGTAAAAAATTATAACTATGATAGGAAATTTTTTCCCCAAAAATAGGAATTACAAGTTTTAAATATAAGAAAATCTAATCTAGCAGAGGAATGTGTTCAAAATAGACAGTTTTGTCTTTTTCTTATTGTTGCATCAAACTAGAGGTATTTTTGTCTTCTCTCATTCATTTTGATGTTAAATTGAGACTTATATCAATTTTGACTAATTAACTCACAGGTATTTTTGAACTATTTTATCACTCATCTCCTTCAAAGTTCTGATCTCTCATGGACTTGAAATATTACCAGAAAAATTACATACAATGTCACCAGTCGATTTCATATGTTTCGAAGTGTACTAGTCGATCACCTTTCTTTTAAAAAGTGTCCTACAGTAATTAAAAAAAAACTTTATTAACTGACCGTCAAGTGTGTCACGTAACTTGCACATATCAATTTTTGAAAGGTATTTTGAAAGATATTTTTTTTAAAATAATTAAAGAAAAATTCAAAAATAAAATCCCGATCATCACATTCAAATGGCTAACAGCTCAGCACAGGGGCACATTCACCCATCATCTACAACCTCCATCCAACGTGTAGGCTGCAACCACTGATAATCCTTTGGGTAACCTTTTCAGCTCCATCCCAACCACATGGTTCAATCGATGCTATTATAAAATTTCTTGAAGATCTCTAATTAAGAACCTGGTAAACAATATCCATATATGTGTCATTGATGTATATATTAGAATCTCTAAATAAAAAAATAGCCTGATCACTGTCAAGTGAACATAAGTAAAGCGCTTGATAGAATTCGTTGAGATTATCTCATTCGTATACCGAAACTCTATTCCCCCTCGTTGAATTGACATAATTTATCGATGTATTTTGCGGTCGATTCTGCATTTCTTGTTAATGGGCCGGACCAACCAAATGCATTGGCTTGATGCTGTGGTCTCAAAGTCGGAAACCACTTTCTACTCGTTTGTTGTCATTTGCAGCCTTCTCGGCCTCGTCTTCTGTCGCCGAGAATCTTGCCTGCTTTGAGGTGTTTACATGTTCAAAATAGTTTCACGCATTTTCTCTTTACCTACGTTGTTTTCTTTCTCCAGCGTTATTCATGATACTCGAAAGTTGGTCAAATTGTCAATTATAACAATCTCGTATAACTTTTAGTCCTCTCATTCCGATTTCTACAAAAATAAACTTTGTAACTTCCCAGGTATACGGAATCTATTAATTTGGTTTTGGGTATTCTACTGATATTTTCAACAATAGAAAGTAGTGCTTTTCAAATATTATTGAAAAAATAAAAATATTTTCTTGGAGGAAGTAGAATTTTTTAAATTTTTAGAAAAATAACTCAGTCAAATATGTTCTTTAGTCATTTGGGTTTTATCCTATAGGTGTTTATAAATTTCCACTTAGGAGAATTTCTCCATGAAATTAATAAATTTTCTCCAATTTTCTTTGGGGGATCTCAGCGGGGAGCATATTCCTTAGATATTTAGAATTTTTTGTCCCAGATCTGTCAGGGGAGGGCTTGGTTTTAGCTTGTCTTACGTCATTTTAATCTTGCTCTTCTTGTCAAAAATGGATGTGGAGCTTTTCAAAGCCACACGCCCTTGCCAATCAAATTCTTAAGCCTAAATGTATCTTCTGACTCCACTTAGAGGCTAAAAGACAAAACTAACTCCTCTTGGGTTTGAAAAAAGTCTAAATCTTTGGACTTTTCGGTCTTAATAAAAGATCTTTTGGAAAGTTAATTGAGACATCTATCAACATTTGAGCTGATGTTGGTTATCTTTCCCGTCTACTTTCCTACTTGATCATAAATTTGAAACATTTAACTTCCTTCCTATAACTAATCTTAACTTGCGACTTGTTTTACGATCTTATTTATAATAATACCGGTTAGACAGCAGAACTTTCTTCATAAAAGCTTTTTCCCTTTAATTGTAAATGTCATTCTTAAAATAAGACTTAATGGACAGCAAGACCATAAAACTTGGTTCAAACATGTCAAACACCACCAAAGATATTTACACCAGAATCTCTAGAAATAATAACAAAAATACCATAAAATCCCATACTCTTAAAAGTATTCCAACCTCTTTTTGGACCAAAATCTAGAAGCTTCCTCTTCCATAAAAGATTAAGGTCTTTCTTTGGAAACTTTCATTGGATAGATTACCAACTAAGCAATCTTCAAATAAAACCACCACTTATCAACTCTTTGCTCTTTGCTTTCTTACGTCCACTAAAGAAAATTGTCACCTTTTCTCAATTGTACCTGATCAAAATTATTTAGTCCACCTTTATTTTTGATACTAACTTTACCACGGTTTAACTCCATCCACCAATTTCTATGTTTTGGATCTACAAATCATGGAAAAAGGTCTTTGCAAATAAAATGAATAAAATTAGTTGTATATTGTAGGTATTTGGCTCAGCTAGGAATAACATGGTTTTTTTAATACTTTCATCTTGATACTCTGAGTTATTTCTCCTTACTAATATTTTCATCAAGTTGGACCTCACAGATTATTTGTCGAAACAATTTCACATGAACAAGCAGACATATGAATTAAATCGGCAGCTTTATGACACATCCTTGACGGTTGTACTCTTCTCCGATAAGATGGGTGGATTCTGAACATTAAATCATTTGGTTATGATAACTGTGATTTGGATCAAACTCAATTGTGTATTGGGATTACTTTTAATTCCGATTTTGGAAGAGATCAATGGACTTTATCCATCAAAACCAAGAATAATTTCAAAACTGTCCATGGTTCGGAGTTTCCTTCTTCCCGAACCTACTCTCTAGACAATTCTTATCAAATCTTGAATGAAGAAACGGAAGCGATTCAATTTCAAAATATTAGGTAGAGCGCTCTTTCTTTGGAATGTTATTGATCGAAGTCATGTTAAAAATTTCTAGGAGCGTTGTTATAATCACAGGAAGCTTGGCACTTTCACAAGTTGTACATAGGTGTTTCCCGAATCATGAACCTCGAGGATTGTACGATATGGATAAATATTTTCAAGATCTGCTGGACCCGTTTTAGGCAGCCTTCTACGATGGATGTTTAATAATTTACAACATTTTCATTTCGAGCTTATCTGATGCTGGATTTGTTTGAATTGACCAGCGGCAATGTTAGCTCAATGACTTTGTAGAAGTTATATTATCTATAAAAAAAAGATCTTGTTGGCATAGAGATTTGGGTTTTTACTTACCTCATAATTTCAGTTCATAAGCTACCTTGGGAATTTGATGGTCTAACGAGAAAATGAAGCGAGGCTGATAATATGAAGATATGGGTTGAAGTGTTAGACTGACCAAATGCCCTCCTACTGACTTCTTGCGACCACCGGCATCAAAACTTCCCACAGATGATATGACTTAGTTAGAAGACTATCCAACAATGATGAAACAACAATCAGATTAATTGATAATGAAAAATCATTCAAGATGAAGGAAAGTGATATGCCATATTTTGCTGAGTGTCAACAGTGTTTGGGGCTGGTGTGTGAGTTAGGCGAATCAAATCTAGACTAGTTACCACTATAGTTTGGCAAGTTGAAATCCTTGTGATTGGAATAGTTCGCTTGATATCCTTGGCACATGGCTTATTAGTTCAGTATTGTTTTCCCTTGGAAATGAAAGTCTTCGTGGCGTCCGTTTAGACACTTACGGCTAGGGTCGGGACAGTGATGCCGATCCGATAGCGTATGGGCTAGATGGCCTGTCCATTACAACTCGCCCGGCTATTATTTAGAATCTAGTATGAATTCATTAAGTGATAAACGCAATTCGTATCCCCGGATCCTCCAAATGATGTATATTAATCTAAACACAAAAGAAATATAAATGTATAGACTAAGAATTCTTACATTTGCAGGAAGAAAGAATGAACTCAGATCCCACAAGAAACCCCGTGAAAGCCGCTATTGTCTCTCAAAACTTGTTTCAACACCGAAATGATGTAAATACAGATTACTTGCTGAGAAGGAAATGAAATAAGTCTTTGAGCTTAGAGTTTGAAGATGAATAAAATTGGAAGAGAAAAACTCTTCCAATTCTAGGGAGGCGGCTATGGAGAGAAATGGAGACAAAAGGTTTTTTCATGAAATGAAAAACCTTGTCTCTTTCTTTAAATACCAAAAGCCTAATTCCAACGTTAAGAAACTCGTTAAGAAATCAGTTTAACTTTCGTTAACTTAGATTAGACCGTTCACGGCTTCTAATCGATAATAGTCATTTAGTGAGTTTGTAGTATTTTAATTAACCCAACAAGTCCAGATTAAAATACTAACGAGTCACTATCGAGAATGACTTATCAAGTTATTCTTCAATTCAATTCTTAATTGATTAACAGAAGTTTAATCAATTGATGTTCATCAAATATATATTTATTAAAATATATAAATATTGAAGATACATCTCTCGATATACAGAAGTCTCGTTTAATTTAAATATTATTCGAATATCATTGTATGTGTGACCTTCTAGGCTCGAGATAATAGTAAATTTGTATAATAATAATAATTGACCAATTCTGTTATTATAACGATTAATGGTAAAAGATCTATGATCGCTCATAACCCTTAAATTATCCTTGAGAACCCCTTTAGTAATATACAATTACTAAAGGTGAATACTAAGTTACGGTAATCTCATTAGCAAACGGTAAATGAATTGATACTAATTATGTGGGCATAATAAAAGAGAATCAATTCTCATTTGATTTCAATAGCTATATATATATATATATATATATATATATATATATATATATATATATATATATATATTTAAAGAATCTATATCAATTTCCCATTCATACATGTCAACATTCTTGATCTCTCAAAAATGGATGAGCTTAGGGATTAAATCCAATCCTTTATGATTGTCGTGTTTATGAAAGGAAATGCCCCTATTTGAAAGTGGCGAGTCCTAAGCCTCCGCAGGGTCTTGGTGACTGTTCCTCTAGCTCAACCGGACTCCACTAAGCACATACTCCCGCGAGTTCACGCCCTTGTCGCTCGCCGGCAGGTGGAATGAGGATTATAGAAATTATTTCTTATTGAGAAATTCATGATGGGCCGTCCTGCATAAAAGTATTTTCTTTCCTCAAACTTGTACTTTCTTCTTCTAGCATTGTGGGCACGAGACCGATAGCCTCCAAAAATCCAAAAGCTTCCTTCTTGAAAATCCCACGATTCTCTTTACACTGAGGTTTAACTTGACTTTTCTTGAGGTATGTAGATCATCGTACTATGGATTTATTATTATAACTTAACTTTAACTGTAATTTCCCTGAATTCGATGGTTAAATGGAACCATGCAAGTATATATTGTTTTAGGTAGTTCATAGTTTAGAAATTTTTCGGGGTTTTCTGGGTAGGAGGATTTAAATTCAGGTTTAGTGCATGTATGGGGAATTTTATCTGTGAATTCCTACATTTGATTTCTTAATTTTGAACTTTGTGTGAAATCGGGGTTTGGAGGTAACGGTTTAAGTTCCACTGAGTCACGACTATTCCTCTCCAACTCGGTCGTGACTCAGTTAGTGGGTTGTTGACTTTTTATTTGGGGGGGGGGGGATTTGATATTTTGGCCTTTCCTACAATTTACAATTTTTCCCCACTTTTTATTAGATTTACTAATATGTTGTTTTCTTAAATTCGTGAGATAAATGTCTCGATCTTACGAGAATAATCAACCCCATTGGTTCTCCCTCTCCCGAGGAGCTCAAGAGGAGACCTCTATCAGTGGTGGGGTACCAATACAACATGCGACTGCACATGTGACTCGAATTGAGTTGCGTAAGGTAAGCGGGATTACGAAGCCCCAGCATAACCGAGGCGAATCAGCCAAGCAGAGGAAAGAGTGAAGGCATACCAAGGTATAATGGTTTCCCTTCCTACCTTTATAAAGAAATTGACCCCTCCCGATCTGACTGACGAACAAATAGATGGGTTTCAAACCTATTTTTCCATTCCTCATGACAAGGTAGATATGCATCTCGCCTATTTGGCGAGTCATTATCCTCCCATGCTCGATGAAATCGCGGACCCAATCAACCCACAGCTAAAATGTGATTGTATGTGAAGCTTTTTCCTTCGGCCTGTGATTGCCATTTCCCTCCTTTGTAAATAATCTCCATTAACCGGGCGCCGGGCAGTTACACCCTATTAGTGGTTGGCTTAACGTTACAATCTTTGAGGTCGCGGGTAGAAGGTGCAACGTCGAACCAACCGTTTCTTTATTTTCCGCGCTTTTTTGGTTTCTCGTACCTCCTTCCAAACAACATTTTCCTCTCACAAAAAGCCATAACATACTTATTTGGGGCTCGCCTGACAAGGTTCTTAACCCCAGATGGCATAAGAAGTGGTTAACCCCGTGCCGGGGGTATCTTGATCGTGGTTCACTTTACATTTGGACCATGCAAGATGAAGCCAAACGTCTTCCCATCTGTACAGCCGCCGACATTAATGTCGTGGCTAGGATTCACTCCATCCTTCCCCAAGGCGAGGAGAAATTATCTTGGCATATCTTTTGTGAGGAGGCCGTTTTAGTGAAGGCATGCCTCGTTACGATAAGGGTTTGATCCCGAGAATGGGTGAAAAGCCTCCCGTCACAGGTATTAACCCTTTAATTGTATCTTTCTTACTTAAACAAACTATACCGTAATCTGATATTTACTCTTTTGATTTACAGATGAGCTTATTTCATCCACAGCCAAGAGCCTCAAGCCGACCACCATTAATTTTGAGACAATTCTTTGTGCGACCACCTGTTTTCTAGTCGCGCACACCAAAGGCCCAGAGAGTCCATGGTTTACGAGTCTTCTCTGCTGGCTCCTCCTCCCAGCTGCCATTCCAAGCATATCGATCCACTCATCTTGAAGAGATTGGCGAAGAGGAGGGTGCCTCGCCTAATACCGACCTAAGCAGGCCAATGTCCCGAGAAAATTTCTCAAGTTTTGTCCCCGGACTACGAAGATTAGGCGGCTTCGTTCTTTAGGGTGAGTCGCAGAGTAGATGCAGTGCATGTGGTCGGTTCATCTGACACCCGGTGAATCAGACTTGGACTCGTCCGCGCACCATATAGTCACCGTGAAGAAGCGAGTTACTCACGGGTAGAGTCGGATGTACCTTTCTCCCCCGACAGGCAAGTTCCTTTCCTACGCGGCGGATGCTCACAGCGGTTCTTGATGTTATGGTTCGCCAAAGAGAGGAAGGAAAAGTGGCGGGGTTAGACTTCCCTCACTGTCGTATGATGGGAGATATTTGGAACTCCCCTATACCCGTCCTAACTTGAAGGTCGATGATGGGGCTCCATGGAACGCTCGCAAGTTTCACTTCCATGCTTTAGAACCCTTGTTGTTGAATAAGGTGGTTTTCGGTATACTCGCCACGAGGATCCACCTCTTTTGCCTTTGTGATTCTGAAGCTTTTGTAGCGGAGGATTCGCTCGCTTTCCTTTAAACTATGTTTGATATACATATTCTATATATACCTTTATTATTTAGGGCTTTGAATGGCTCGTAGCGATAGTATTGGTGATGTTGGTGGCTTGACCTAGCTCCTGAGAATCACCACGCCTCCAAACAAATTGAGGTCTCGAGGAAGGTGATAGCCACCAAGAACTTGCTTGCTTGATGGTGTGAAAAAAGACAAGCTAGCAGAAAGGATGTGAAGAGCTTTCCCGAGATAGTCGAGGCATGGTTGGAGTCCGCAGTCGGAGAGCTTAAGAAGGTGAAGGATCTGACGGCTGAGCGGAGAAAGTTTGGGCCACGAGCCGCCCGGATCACGGGCTCGATGAAGATTTGGAGGCGAACTAGTCTTGAGAGATATTTGAAGGCAGCCGAGGTGCTTGAAAGGAAATTGCATGACTTCTCTTCTTTGCCTTCATCTGAAGTGGCTTGTATCGAGTTAGCTTAGAGATACTTCAAGACTTCTGCAGGCAGCCGGATTATGAAGCCAAGTCGGGGGGGAGGCGAATGTCTGAACTATCTTTGCCCGGCAGTTTACTTATTCTAAAGGATAAACTCCCACGGTAATTCGGCTATCTTGAGTGCGTGAAAAGTGAAGTCATCGAAATGCGGTTTGAAGGTATCTGCAGATCCTCCTTCCCTCAATGATCGAAGATGAAGTTGTCGATGTAGCCGAAGGAGGAAATGGCAAAGAGGATGTTGAACCCCCTGCCTAGTTTAGGCTTTATCTTTCTTTGGCCTTGAACTTTGTAACGATCTCTTTACTGACGAATAATTTTGTGAATGTCTTTTCGGTTTAATTTTAACCTTGTATTTTTTTTATATTTTGCGAGAAGTTTAACATTCGTTCGTTCGTATATCACTTGCTTGATAATTGTTTTATACTATGAAGATTACTCATGATCTTGGTCATGGCTGCGGATGTGAGAGATTCGCCCTAAGCCGATGTATTACCTTCTTGGGAAGGGTTTTGTTTATGCTAGGATTCGCTTGAGCGAATGTAAGGGTCTTTATTGACTACCTTCTTTGAAGGGTTTATGGTGGTATTCATTTGGGCGAATGTACATTCAATAATCCTTTATACGGTAGAGTTTTACGGCGAATGTTACCTTTGTAGGTATGGTACCTTCTTTGGAAGGGTTTTTTAAGTGATAATATTCGCATAAGCGAATGTTACTTCACTTTGAATTAAGGTGAGTGATCAGCTCAACCGTAATCATAGGGATGACATTTCTGTAAGTAAATATCGATATGTAGATGATGGTGGATTGAACTAAGCCACTAAGGCTTTATTCATAATAGAAGTGGCCAATTATGAGGCTGATGCGATAGGGTCCCTACCATGTAGGACTCAACTTGCCCAGCATCTTTTTTGGGTGAGTATTCAATTATGGCCTTAAGCGGTTCTCAACTTTGAATTTCTTGTTTCTTCGCTTTCTTTCGCCCGATTGTAGGTGTGAGGCATAAGGTGCTTATATTTCTGAATTTTGTATAAGGCTCAATCTTGTAACTCATCCACCAAGTTGAGTTGGTCCCTCGTTCGTTGGTTATTTTCCTCTTACTCAAACCCTAGTTGGTGGTAAGTAGGTAGTCGAACTTCAGCGAGGCCCTTCGACCCAGTAAGCAAAGTGAGGGTCTCCGCATCGCGTGCGAAGGGGTTATTAGAGAGACCCCGCGTCTGACGGGGAGTTCGTCGATCATTGCCCAGCTTCTAGATTCGCTATGAATCATATTTTTCTTGATGCCTTTGAAAAGTATGCGATTCATCACTTCTACTTGGCCATTGTACTGTGGATAGTAGACTGGCAAAAACCGATGTTCTATGTTATATTTCTCACAGAACATGGCCGACTCTTCACTTTCAAACTATGAATTCCGTTATGAGAGAGAGATCGGTATACGAGGTACCCCAAAGCGAGTGATAATATGTTTCCATATGAATCGTACTATGTTATGCGCCGGTCTTTTTGAGGGGTAGCTTGACCCATTATTGAAATAATCTACTATAACCGCAGCGTACAAGGCTCCCTTGGCTTTAGGTGAGTTTTCAGTAGTCAATTCCCTACATAGCGAATGGTATGGGATTTAATATGGGTGGAGGTGGTAGGTTGGTGTTGTACCGTTCCCATCCTCTGACATACATCACACTTCTTTACAAAATCTATGACATATTTGACGAGGTAGGCGTTGGTATCCGATGCGCCAGTTTTTTAGCAGTGATAGTCACATATATGGCTCGCATCCACGATGTACCATGATTACTTTGGTAATATCCTCTTGAAGCGGCACTTCATGACCGGACCATCCATGGCTTTCTTATAGAGTTCGCCATTGTGCAGCAAAAATCACGGCTGCGGCTTCTTGAAGTCTTCCACAGCCTACGGTGCTTAAAGGTTGACCCTTGACCAAATATCAGGCGTGGGGATCTGATCCTTAGGCTCTTCCAAAAATGGCAAGAAGCGATATTTCCTTCTTCATGGCGGGAACCGCGAATCTCCACATAAACCCCTTGTGGTAACTCATCATTAAAGGTTGTGGCAAGTCGAGAGAGGTGGTGAACTGGCATTCAAGTGCGAGGAATATGTTCCATCTGATATTCTCTAATTCCTTGCCAATTGGATGGCTTTCATGGTATTTAACCGGCGGCTTCGTACTTACCTTGCTGATCAACTACTTTGATCCATGATCAACTTAGAATCCCCTTTAACCCGCTAGGCGTTTGATTCAGCGATTTAGAATGGTCGATCTAGCGACCCAAGCTGGCCGTACTTTCAGCCGTTATTTGTAGTGGGAAAAGTGAATCGCGGTCATACTCCATTACTTATATTATTAGGGCCTCATATCGAATTCGACCCCACGATCCACTTCTCATTTCTAGCTCCGTACAAATAAAATTCATTCGGAAAATTAGTTACTCCTTGTTCCAAAATTGCTAGATCGATAATTGGAGGAGGTTGGTACGTGCATTCAATGTCGTCAGGCTTGGGCCTTGATCTTTGATTCGATAGACAACAAAAGGCCTTGACTCTCTTCATGGGTTGATTCGTTACCACTTGAATCGGATGTGATTCAAAGTATATCTTCAAATTGTGAGCTGAGATGACCAAGGCGAAGGCAAACTTATCTATAATATGATAGTTCTCTTTTGCCCCGTATGGCGCGGCTTACACATAGTATGGCCTTTGTTGGTTACCGACTACCGAGATCGACACACTACTACGGCTACATTTGACACGATGAGGTATAAGCTGAGAGTTTCTTTGACTCAAAGTTGTGGCCAAATGAGTCAGGCGAGCCAAATACTCACTGATTCTTCAAAATTTAGTACACTCATCATCCCAATAAAACTTTGTGCTTGAAGCTCACTTTGAGATTTTTTGAAGAAGGCAAATTAGCTGTGAGTCTTGAAATAACGGACTCAAAGTTGCAGGCACCACAGCAGTTGCCTTAGTTTGTGCTTAGGCTCATGAGGTGGTACTCTTGATGTTACCTTAGTTTTTGTCGAGTTTGGTCAATCCCTCATTCTTTGATCATATTGCCTAGAAATTTCCCGGAAGTTTTGAATGAACATTTATGCAGGTTAATTCTAAATTTGCTTTTCCTCGACTAATTCGAATGTTTCCTTCAAATTCTTGAATGGATTGCTTCGGACACTTTACTTTTTACCATGTCATCGACATATATCTCCATGTTTACCCAATGCGGATGGAAAATGTAGGTTACGATCTTTGATAAATAGCTCCTGCATTCTTCGGGCCAAAAAGGCATCACGTTCAATGATATAATCCATACTCTGTTATGAAAGCAGTTTTCTCTTCATCTTCAGGACACATCTTGATTTGATGGTATCCTCACGAGTCATCCATGAAAGCAAAGACTTCGTGACCCTCTCTACCATCCATAAGCCTCGCCAGACAGTGTAGTGGGTAGAAGGCTTTAGGACATGCCTTATTAAACTTGTGAAGTCCATCTGGCCTCGAAGTTCCATTTCGTTTTTTAACAGATACATTCGATCCATTCGGGGAATTGGAGCTCGTGGATTGCATCTGTTTTGAGTAACAAATCAACTTATGTCCTAACTACTTGATTCTTCTCATCATTGAAGGTTCGCTTCTTTTGCTACTGGGTACATACATAAATTCGGCGATGCGAACACGCAACGCAAGCGATGTCTATACTGGGCATATCTTACATTTGAAAATATATCTTGGTATTCCCTAATCAAGTGAATCAAATTGTCCTTATGTTTCTCCTCCAACATTGTTCCTATGCGGAACGTTTTCTCTGGTTCCTCTCCAACGAATGGAACCTTGATAATCTCCTCATAAAGGGCTGATCTCTTGGGGAGTTTCTACCATTTCTTTAGGCGAGTTGTCCAACTCTCTACAGGCACTTTATATGTGAGTCGTCACACCAGGATGATTTCCTAGACCACGTTTATTGCTGCTTTCTATCTCTTTCCCCGAGGAGGAACCGAGAAGTTTGATAACCATTAAAGGCCTTCTTTTGATAACCACATATTTTATGCCCTGGGTTAGGGGCGATCATCTTAAAGTGCAAAGGGAAAGCTTGATACCCCGAGCCTGATAAAAAAAATCAACAATTTGCACCTCCCGGAATTCCAAAAATGAAAAAGTGGGGGAGGGAGGTAGCTGAGGCGGTAGCTTGATCACGAATACGGGAAGGAAGGGGTTGTGGTGGTGGCGGTGTTGGTTTTTGAAGAAAAATATAGGTTGAGGAAAGAGAAGAAAAGGAAATGAAGAAGAAAGGGCTTGGGGGCAGTTTAATCTTTTTATAAAAAAGAGTGCTATTTAGGCAAAGAAAATTAAATGGGTTCTACAAATTAAAAAAATGGTGTAAGTAGTGCTAATTTTTCCAATTTTCTCCTAGTGCGAATCATCTAGATGGAGGCTTTGGTCACGGCAAAATGAATGGTAAGATTCGAGCCGTTTGGACTAAAATCGATCAATAGTAATTATATGAGCCAAATTGTGGCAAACTGTCTAAAATTGGGGCATGAATTGGGTTTGATAACTTATCCAATCTTTTTAATGATATAAATTATAAATTACAAATATATGAAGTTTCAATTTAACAATAGGAATCTGAGGTCACAATAGAAAATTTCATATTTTCTCTAAAGTATGCTATATCATCATAATCATCATGTATGTTTTGATACGACTTCAAGTCCATATAATCGTTGAAACCCAAGTATAGAATTGAAACTAACACAGAATGATACCTAGAAATTGTAACAAACCTTCATAGGCCAGCAGCATCCAAGGTTAGGATCGTTAATAATTTTCACATAAAAGTCACTGGGAACCTAGATAAAAAAACTGACAAGAAATATACAACAAGAATATTGCCCAAATGATAATCTAAAGTCTCAAAAGAGTATAAATAATACGGAGTAACAAGTTACTTTTATAAATAGACTTTATTTTTGTAAATCATAACTAACAATATTAACTACTTTGTCAGCTCCTTTTTATTTAATAAAATTTGAACCTTTTACTTATAATATTAAATAATTTATTTTTATCTAACAATACAAATTAATAACATCCCAAAATTATTTTATTACTTATATAAACCATCAATCTATTTAATATGTAATTCAAATCTGTTTTGCATTAATTCACCAACCAACAAAAAAATTATTTTAAATTATTCCGATTAATTCAATTTATGTCTAAAATTGCAACATACCACTTTAAAATTCATAATTTTAGCTTAATGATTGTATATATAACCAATCAACTAAACTATATTATAAACATCAAAATTATACTACTTTTAAATTGGAAAAATGAATTTATTTTATATAATAAATGAATAAAATCAAATTTGTTGAATAATAAATAGTAATTCCGAAACATGGCACTAATAAAACAAAAATATATACCTCACAACTCATAAAATTATAACTAGTAAATAATAAACGAAAATGGATATATAAAAATTAAAACTTTGACATAATAATAATTTACTAAATTATAAATAAGGTAATAGAG
The DNA here is from genome assembly GCA_019722365.1 of Lithospermum erythrorhizon. Classification (NCBI taxonomy): domain Eukaryota; kingdom Viridiplantae; phylum Streptophyta; class Magnoliopsida; order Boraginales; family Boraginaceae; genus Lithospermum; species Lithospermum erythrorhizon. Next base: position 115,304 of record JADFUC010001882.1, read on the forward strand.
ATTAATATCTTTTTTGAAGTTTTTTTTCTTTTTTTTTTTTGAGAATTGAGTTTCTTGTTTTTTATTCCTTCATTGTTAAGTAACTTTGATGGAAAATAGAAGAAAAAATTTATGAGGGTATGATATGGAATGGAGTACGGCAAGGGGGAGGGGGAATGTTTGGGGTTTGGCTTTATTTTCATAGTGAATAGGATAAGTATGAGGAGTCGGAAGAGGTAGTATAGTTTAGTTTACTTTAAGTGTGAAGTTGTTTAGGTGGGTATTGGGCTATATACATTAGATTGGGCTGTTTTTACAAAGTAAGTGATGGCCTCTCGATAGATGCGTAATTTTTTTTATGTGGTCTACAAAACATTAGATAACTTTATGGAAGACACTATACTTTAACTTTTTGTGTGGAGTGCCTTTATTATGGATTCTTTAATAGAGACAATATAATTTTAAACTAGCAGTTAAAATGGCTATTTTTCCCTAACAGCTACTGGTTAAAGTATAAGGCCCAAAAGTATAGGAGAAGCATTTTAAATATGTTATAATTGAAATAAATCATAAATACTTTTTCTTGCTTTCTGCTTGCTTTACCATGTTGGAACTATGAGAAATTCGATCTACTTAAAATGTGCATTGAGCAATTTAGATTGTCTGGCTGATTTACTCATTTAAATTATATATACATAATATAGATATATGAAAGTTCAATATATAATAATTGTTAGACAATTAGTATTTTAAGAATTTAACGATATTGGCGTTAGGGGTTCTGATGGAGCTACTTAGTATCCGCACCAAGTAATATATATATTAAATATAATATTCGGTTAATATTATTTAATATTACTCTTGTCAGTCGTCCTAAAAAGATCACGCCTGAAAAAGTAAAATGAACTATATAATAAATGTATTATAAACTTCAGAGCATAAAATGAAACATGAGACAATCGGAGATGAAAAATCGGAGTCTAAATTCGAACTCGGTGGGCGGTTGGAGAGAGATAGAGTTTGAGGAGATTTAAATGCTCCTTGAAACTCTCGTGTTTTTAACCTATTTAAGTGGCACAATTAAACACAATTAAAACCTAATGCTCATATTTTGATTTTCAAGTTTTTCTTCATCTTTTGATTGTTGGTTTATTCTTTAAAGCGTTACAGTAGAGCGTCTACGAGTAGTTCGGGCAATTTCTTTGGTGTGGACGATCTTAGAGATACTCTGATTGAGTATTGTGAGCAATTCAATTCCGCTGCCAGCCTGAATATAGTCGACTAAAAGGTACACACTTGTAGCCAATTTGGTTACGTAGCGTTTTGGGATTCGTATCCGTTAAGTTTAGAATGACCCAATTGAATGAGCTCAACAAGTTAAGTTACGCTTATATTGATAATGCATTCAACCAGGGATTCAAGATGAATACCTAAAAGAAAGAATATTTTCAAAGAAAATAATTTTCTTCTCTACATCAGAAAGTTATCTAATGGGAAAGAAGAGCAATGAAAAGGGATTACATTTATCAATTACCTAAACCAACAAAGCGTTGTTGTTGAGGTGCCGAATTTGGACTAACATGGGCGATAAACGAAGTTGGGAATAATTTGTTCAAGTAACAAGTATAAACACAATGAATAACTACAGAACATAGAAACTGAGTACAATCACAATCTGAGAAGTTGTGAGTAAGAAGCAAGTCGGATTATAACACTAATGAGTGATCTTGGAAGTTTACTTTAAATTAGTTGTCTAGATAAAGATGGGTATCTCTAATTTTCTTGTGAAAGCTAGAATCAAAGATAAATGGTTAAAAATCAGAACATGTACTCAAAACAATGACACTTCTCTCAAATAGTTGATAACAAGAACAACAATTAAAATTAGATACCCGGCTAAACAACCCAAATGGTATAGGCTTGCTAAGAAAAATGTGATTCTTCGTTTAGCCTTACGAGTGGTGCTAGATTTAGTGGGGCTGGTATCTCGTCTGTCATCATACTTGATCGTTGCATGGCGATACTGCTTGAATCTAAACTTCAAGATTCAACCCCACATCATTATTATAGAAAATGATGTTTGTGTGTAAAATTTACACATATCATTAGTATAAGTAATAAACCTTGTTGGATTCCACCGCAATCTAATGTTATTCTAGAGAGGTCTTTGGATACATGATCCAAACAAGAAAACCTCTAACAAGCCATGAAAAACAACCAGATTACCTCATCCTTAGTTAGGTGTTCACTTGAAGCGGAATCAACATAAGCAGCCCAGTGTGTGTGCTTGATTGTCGCGTCCAATTTCTTGGATCAAAAGGGAGTATGAATACTCTAATTAATCACATGGGTTTACAAGTTTCAAAAAAACAGTTTGAAGCCATAGTACAGGACAATGACAGTTCGTGATTGTTTATAAATTAATACTTCCTCCATCTTTTTTGTCTGAGGCATTCAACAAAACGTAGATTTTATTTTGCGCGATTCGGTACAGCTCTATAAGACTTCATGCCCGTGTTTGCGGGTTTCAAGCACCCCATTTGTGGCCCAGACTTGAGGAGATTACTCCGGGTCTATGAAAAGCGTGATTTCCCTACAATAATTGGAAGTATTATTTGCATGGATTGGAATAGAAATATTACACGAAAACTTGTGTGGCAATTTACTAGTGGTCGTAAAAGCGTGCTCAATAGTAATTCTCGAAGTGCATGCATCCTATGACTTATGGATATGGCGTCGTTCTTGATTTACCGAGGCAACGGGCGATATAAATGTCTTTGACAGTCTCGGTTTCGGCGATGTTAAGTCGGTGAAGCTCCACGCTGTACGCTTACTGCTGTGAATGGTCATCAAATACAATTTCGCATACTATCTTTAACGATAGAATCTATACGAAATGGCATGTATTTGTTCGGTCGCTTGATATCCCCAATTGAAAGGCGAGATTGTTTGTAAAACAACAAGAATCATGTATAAAGAATGTAGAACGTGCATTCCGGATTCTCCAAGCTAGATTCAGAATCATTCGCCAACCAGCTAGAATGTGGGATTTGAAGAACATATCAAACATAATGTACGAGTGCGTCGTTTTACCTGATATGATGGTAAGGAGGATGGGCAGAAATACATATGCTCGAAACTAAGGAGCGTAGATTTCGTCACACTTCAAACTCTTGCTAGCTAGTTAAATCATTCGATTATCACACACAAATGTTACCTCAATTTGAAGTGCATGTTCAAGGTAGCTCTGAATCTGATATTCATACTAGATCTGAACTCCATGATAGAACCAAACATGTCCAATTGAAGGAGGATCTAGTGGAGCACGTAGTGGAGCATTTAATGAAGTTTGGCTGCTTAAAATTAGATTTCAAATTATCATATTTTTATTAATGAATTTATGTATCTTTGTTTTACGCTAACTAATTTAATCATATTTTTGTTGTATTTTATTATTATATAAATAGAATTATTTAATTTAATTTAATCGATAAAATATTAATAAATTATTATAATCAAATTTTATTAATTATTCTGTATCAATAAATTCATTATTAGCATATGTAAATTCAAAGGAGAAAGCATGAATATATAGAGTGGGGTATATGTTAGTGATGTGGATGAGAAATGTGAAATATTGTTTGAAATCCTAGCTATCATAGAGGGTAATATTTTTTGAAGATATTTGATGATGTTGGATAGTAATAATATGACTTAGAAGAGTGTTTTTGATTTTTTGAATCCCAGCTGTGGAGATAGTCTTATAGCAAAACACCCAACTGTTCTGAGTTACAAATTAAAATGAAGAGGTAATGGCATGTTTAATTATAGATGTTTCAAAAGGTTCACCATTCGATCATATGACGTGGAAGAGTGTTTTTGATTTTTTGAAGTGTAATAACCCGTTCGGTTAATTTTGATAATAATATTAATTAAGTAAAATTTATTTGAGCGAATCACATTTATAATTTAGTAGTAGTAGTAGCGAGGATAATTAGGGTTAAGTTAGATCATTAAATTCGTTAGATAGCACCGAATCGCTTGATTCGGAACAAACTCTGTGCGGCTTTTATGAAACTTAGTGTTAAGTTAACTCATGCTTTCATCCTTGTCATCCACAAACACAAAATATCTCCCCTCTGTACCCAGCCGCTTGGCGAAGTCCCACTTGAAAGCACAAACAAATTTTTTCATCCATTTCTTCCTTTGTTGCTAATAAAGATCCTCAAATTGATTGTTAAGGCTTCCCAATATCTTTCCTAAATTTGAGGTATGAAAATAGAGTTTTAGTTGATTTTTAAGGTTTGACTTTTGGTTGACTTTTGACATAACTCAATTTTATGATGTTTCTTAGTTTGTTATTGGTTCTATGATGTATATAAGTGATTAATTCATGATTTAGAGGTTGTTTGGGGATGTTATGGTTGGGTTGACTTTTCTAGGTTTTGGTTGACTTTTGTTGTTGATTTTTTTATAAGACTTTAAATGTGTAGGGAGTTTAATTGGGGCCTTATTGTAGTTATTGTAATGTTAAATTGGTGATTAAAAATTAAGTAAATGGAGTTAGGTTGAAAAAGTGCGATTTGTAAGTTGAGTTATAATTGATATTTTTTGGAGTATCGTTGTTAATTATGGACTTGAGGTTGACTAGAATGACTTATAAGTTGATATGAAATGTTAAAGTAATAAGGTGGAATTCTGGCGGGGAACCGATTAGGTTGTGTCCGATGGAGTGATTAATTCGTTTATTTTATCCAGATGTTATAGACCGTTTAGAAATCGTTCCCACTTAAAAGTTGGTTGTATATCTTCTAGAAGCATAGGTATAGTAGTAGGTTTGATTATACTTTCCGGGTGTTTTGTTAGGCGTTGATCGTGGAAGAGGCGGGTTACCTTGATTGTGTTCGCGAAGGTTTTGTGGTAGCTAAAGAGTGAGTACTTATCTCGCGGGTGTTACATATGTACTTACTTTAAATTGTGTGAACATGTCGTTTGTGGTATGATTGTATTGAATGGTATCGTATCCTTGTGGTATGATTATGTGAGAATGAATTTATACGTATATGTAATGGTTATTAATGCGATTATGTGTGATTCGTTTGTGTGAGCCATGATATGATTATGTAATTATGATACTAACGGCGTTGAAGATTGCTTGAGGTAAGTAGTAGCTTGAACTCGATATTTAAGTTTACGGCCTTGTCGCGGCCTTGTCGGTTGTGATTGATTCACGATTGTGGGATGTTTTAGGCTATTGTGTCTTTAATATTGTTTGGGGAGTAGAGTAGTTGGTTTGGAGTATGGGTGACTTTGAGGTGACTTGAGTACCGAGTTTGACCTATAGTTGGGATGATTAGGGGTTAGGTATTTCTCATTCCTTGCGGGATAATAATGTGGTTGGCCTTATACTTAGTGTATAAGTGCGGTTTTGCCTTATACTTAGTGTATAAGTGCGGTTTTTGCCTTATACCCAATTAACTTATAAGTCTTGGTTTTATCTTATACTTAATAGTGTATAAGTGCGGTTGGCATTATACTTAGTGTATAAGTCGGTTTGCACTATACTTAGTGTATAAATGCGGATTGGCCTTATACTTTATTATTATAAGTCTGCGGTTTATTATCTCCCGGTAAAAGTCTTGGTTTGGCACTTATACTTCCGGTATAAGTGCGGTGTGATTATCGATTGGTGTTCCTGGCGGGTAGGCAGTTGAGCATATGCGCGTTAGAGGTTGGTATAGTTGTGGGGATATGAGGGAGATGATTTAGTTCGATGGTAGAGTTATAGTCGTTGTTGGAGTCTCTTGGGATTCTTTCTAGGTGATTGTATTGCTTTCTTGAAACTTTCTATTATGTCTTACGTATATTTATGCAGGACGCTTCTTTGGAATTATGTTGTATGACGCTTTTTGGGTAGTCCTGTGTTAAGTTTTAACAAGATTAAGCTTTACATGGCCACTAGGCATTTTATTTGTGCAGTTGTGGTGTCTAGTTGAGCCGGGGCTGTTGGAAGTTTGTTCAGTGGCTAGGTGAGCATCGGGTAGGCGGGATCCTCCACGGTCTCGTTCTTTGTGTTGTCGACCGATTTTTGATTGTTGTATTTTCCTTTTCAGCTTTAGCCTTGTCGGCAATATTTTTGTATTCTGAATCATTATTTATTACTAAGTTGTGGCGCTGCCGACATTACGTCTTTGGGATATGTTGTGTATATATGGATTTGGTTGGTTAGATATCGCTTTTGATGGATTGTAAATTTTAAAAAGCTGTTTGATTGAGAAGTTTTAATTGTAATCACATTTTTGGATAGAAGCAGTGGTTTTTTTAAGCGAGTAAATCCGTCGGTTTAATTGAAGCTAAATTGTTGGGATTATAATGATTAGCTCGCGCCGGGCGGCCGGCACCAAGGCGGAGTCGTTAATTTAGTAGTTTTAAGCGAGTCGTTCGTCGGTTTGGTGACTCACGGTGTTCAGTTATAATGATTACCGCGCCGGGCGGCCGGCGCGGGGCGAATACGTTACATAAAGGACCACTGAAAATTAAAACTAATGTGTTTAATATTCGATGTTTGAGTTCAGATCGATCATACATGTTTCAAAATGGGCACTTATTGATCATAGCATGTTTGAAATTAATCTGTACAGTCATTCAGTCAAATGGACGCTAAGTACTTAAGTTTTGACTTTTTGGAGCAAATTAACGGGGAGTCAAAATTGTCAACACTCGTTTTAGATAATTTTTCTATTTTATGAAACTTTTGGAGAAAATATTTGGATGAGATTAATTTTAATAAAATATTTTGGATAGAATTAACACTTGGATCACGATAAATATTTGTACCCAAATTTTATTAAAATTGAAAAATTATCTCAAAGATGAATGTTGGACAATTTTACTCATATCAATTTGCCCCAAAAAGTTAAATTTGAAACATATATGATCGAATGTATCGTTTTGAAACATGTGTGATCAGATAGGTTAATTTGAAGCATGTGATCGAATGATGAGCGTTTTTAAATGTATGATCGGAAGAATTCATTGGTCAAAAATTAATCCGAGCTTGTCAAAAGTTGGACTTAAATCGAGACCACAAGTCACAACAGATCCTCCCTTAGGGGTTTCTCTTGAAAAATTGCCTTCATAATTCATAACAGGCACTAGTTCAAATATAGGGCTTCCAACACGGCTTGCTTTACAAACTTAATTACATACCAATAACGGTAAAATGACCATCTTACATGCTATATTTGCTTGACAACCAAATACTCTAAATCATTAATGTGATAATATCTTTCATGGTTGCGGATTGTTGATATCTAGGCTACAAGTTCAACATGCCTACTGTGAAGGCAACAAACTTGTAGACATGCCTACAAACTTGGGTTGTAGTCTCTCTGCTACTTCTTTTTGTACCCTTGTTAATCCACTCCCAGGAGTTGGACTTTATCAGACTTCGATAAAAGAAAGGATGGCGGATTGGTACATTTGAAGTTAATTTAATGCAATTTCGAGTAGATAAAACATAAGACCATCGCTTGAGGATCGAAATGAAATGTCGAAATGGGATCATTCTGAGAGAGATCGAATATGAGTGTAAAATTTGGCGCTTGGTGATCCGGGATCAAAAGATGATCCTTGCTAAGTTTTTTTTGGCAGTCTTCTTGTGGGCCCACCCATACAATAAAATAAACAAAAAAAAATGTTGGCCAATCTGCTTGCGCCACTTGGCGATTGATGGCTTGTGCCCTTGGCGGTTGATGGTTGGTTGACTTTTATTTTTTCCTCTTAACTTTTAAATCATTTTTTGTCTGATAATTAAGCGGCATAAAAAATATATCTCAATATTTTTCGTTTCAAAATCATAAATAAAAATTTAAAGTTGTATTATTTGGACACTTAAAAAATTTTACATTTTATACAATTTCACTAATTGTGTTAAAATGGCTTATGAATTTTTAAAATTAAAAAAAAAATATATATTTTTTGTTGAATTGAAGATAAAGTGATATGAAAGAAAGCAATTAATTTAATCTGCCAGAATAATATTTGTTCTTTCGAAAATAAATGTTAATTGATAGTCTTTAAGTTGATGGCAGAAAAATACTCAGGTGTGGCTGTAGATGGTCTAACAATAGTGAAAAAGAAAACGAGCCTCTAGCACGGAATCAACTAAAAAATAGTTGAACAAGTATTAGAAAGAAAAAAGAGAAAGTCGAAGAATGATTGAACTAGTAGCACCAAGAACAGTTGAAGATATGACTGGAGAGATACCAATAAATCAAGGAAAAAGGGACCATCTACTTCATTATTGTAGCAAATCATAAATCAAGAAAGTCCTCATGGGACAGAAGATCCACACAAGTTCGTCCATCTAATTTTAAGGGATCATGGAACTAAGAGAGTTATAGGTATATAAGTATGCATGTAAGCACGCCACAATTTGAATCATTGTCATCTTCACACAGAAAACCACATGAGGAAGCCAAAGCATGAACTGATCGAGCAAGTATAATAGGGTGATAAACAAACATGTGGTCCTAGTAATCGAAATATGAAAAGGGATTTCAATAAAACATTGGAAACACATTTTTAACGACTTTTCTTCTCCATGTCATGTATAAATCATCATCTAATCACTCAAAAGAAGTTCTAGAATATAAACATTATTACTTATTTGAACCGTTCAAACTCTCATTCCACAATGTACAGACTAGTCTGATGCACTCAAATGATTTAAGAAATCAAGTGAATTCTGATACCCAGTAAAAACCAACATAGGTGAGTATAACTAAGATACTCGGAATAGATCAATAGAATACAAGTTGAATATAGTACTCTATACCAATGTTGCTGATGCAGATTAATCATCATCATCAAATCGACGCCTCTGAATCTGATGAATAAAATGGCCAGGGGATTAAAATAGAGAAAGTAGTACTGAACAAAGACTTGGATTGGTTTACATGCAATAGGCGTGCAAAGTGGGACGGAATAGAAGAGACATAAGACGGTAGCATGCATAGGTTAGATTGAAAAGAACAATTTGCATTTTCATGTTTAATATGAAGGAGAAAAGGCAGGGGAGGCTCTCTAACAAATTGTTATGACAATTATTACATGGGAAAATATGTTTAATGGACGTGTGGGTGGGCTCTCATCCATATCTCAACTCCAACCCCCTCTTCCTTCCAACGTGGCTCTCTACCAAGCCCCTTCCCCGCTTAACATGCCTCTTTGCATGCAAACCAAATACCAATCCAAACCTAAAGCCCGTTTGAGATACTGTAGCTCACAAGAATAGAATGAGATAAAACACTACAGTATATTCGACTTACAGTTACTTTAGTCTGCCTAGAAGTTTGAGTATTGATTTGCTCAAGAAATGAAATGAGCTTCTCTTCAGAAACCTACATATGACAAATGAAGAGGAAAGTCATACAAATTGACTTCACAAATTTTACTCAAATAACGAGTGTCAAGGGCATATCATATATCAATATTCAAAAGCATAAATATGAAAAAATATGGTATAGCACAACCTTCTCAGTTATCTGACCCGTCTGAGCTGCTCGCATAAGAAGGTCCTCAACACCCCTTGCTTTGTCAGGTTTCACCAGTGCGATTCGAGCCACTACAAATATATAAAAGCAAAAGTTGCAGATTCAACTTACAAATTGCAAGATTGACAATTAAAAAACAGCACAAAAAGGTTATACATATAATGACAGGACAAGCCAAAACAAAAAGGTACTTAATCCATGGAGAGTAGCAGAAAGAATGTACAAATAGACCTGTAACAAACGAAAAACTCTGGTATATTTCCCAAAGCTAGTGTCAGAAAATTAAAAGAAAACAGTTATTTGTTTAAGGCTTCCATCTATAGGCAAAGAGCCTCTAAGAGATCAAAAACATTGCCTTCCGTGCAAGTACATCCAAGATCCAAAGAGGACTAATCAAAATGGACAACAAATTCCCAAATTTAAGTTATGTCGGCATGGGAAACTAAGTTCACCATAGAAATCCATTTCCTTCAACAACCTTCAAACCAAAAGGGTGAACTAAGGTACTAGTTCCGACTTCCGAACAATTACCACAATTGAAGTGAACGAATATTTTCAAACAAGAAAATAATTTTTTCACCTACTCATGTTCCAAATCAAAACATGTCTTCCCTATGGAGGTGCCTGGCTAAGTTTTACTTTGTTTTCCACAGAGTTAACTTGTAAGCTATGTTTTCTTTTTAATAAAAGAATATCAAATTATTAGCCAAAACATTTACTATAATAATCTATAACCATTAAAGTAAGGTGAATGATAATGCCAGAGCAAATTACCTATTTCCAAAGCAAATCTTGTCTCTAGAATATTACGTATTGTTCTTATACAATAAATTTATCTTAAAATGAAGAATCCGACTAGTAAGTACTTCAGTCATTATAATATGACTTGTCATCCAAATTTATTAGGTAAATGTAACTCAAACGATTGAATAATATTTTCGATTCTAATGACATAAAATTCAATAATTTTCAATTTGGTCATATTAGAAAGCTACTAATATTTCAATGGAATTCCATCAATGGTGGGCTATTGCTATTGCGATGGAATTCAATCAGTAAGTTGCCTTATATCAGTAATACTCTTACTGCTGTAAGTGCTTGCTTCAAGATAATATCTATGAATCAACTAGTTGGCTATTGATTTACATATTTCAATTACGTTTTTTAAGAAAGTATTTCTATATACTCTGTATTGAAGTTTACCATTGCACGAATTCAATCTTAGAAGAGTAGCAACACTCATGAAAAATTTGAAATTGAATGCAGAATGCTGTAAGAACATGACTTAACAACGAAGAGGTTATTAATGTCATTTGAACCAAATTTGCTATGGAAATAGGAAATTTGCTCTGGCATTATCACTAGCCTTAAAGTAAGAGTTAAGGACAATAGGTCAATACTTAATTGTTCTAGTGAATTTCAAAACAACCTATAATTATAAAAGTGCATAATAAAATACTGATACATATGCAGACTGAAACATTTACATTTGAGGAATACTCAATGTAGATTTAGGCCTATTTGGCATTGATTTTGTCAAGTGTTATTTCAGAAAATTTATTATTTTGAGCTCATTCAGGCAGATTTTCTAAAAACGTAACTTACAATTAGCCCAAATACTAAGTTTTCTGACTTAATCGTTTAATAAAATCAATGCCAAACAGGCCCTAATTATAGACAGGAAGCAAAAAGGCTTTGGGTCATTAAGTGTTAACTGTAACACCTTCAATAGCTCTAGACAACAAGGTTAATAAGAGAACTAAAAGAAAGAAATTAACCACAGGAGAACAGTCAACAGAACCACAGAAATAATGATAGGAAAGAAAACAAATAATAAGACACGAAAGCAGAATAGGGAGGCAGCTTTAACTTCCTCATAATTATTAAATACTACCTCCGTTTTTTTTTATTTGACGTTTTCGTATATCAATTAGCTTTGATAGTAATTACTAATTACTCATTATTTTAATAAATATAAAATTAATATCATGTCTTTAAAAATAGTTTCATAATATTATTTTCTTATAATTTTTTACATATAGTTTAAGAATAATTGATAGTCAAAGTTCCACCTCGATATGCCAAAACGTCAAATAAAAAAACGGAGGGAGTATAATTCTGCATTGATACAGCAAACAGTCTAGCATTACAAAGAACCAATATTAATAAAAGATGAAAGCTTCATATGATATAAATACAGTATTAGATTAACATAGCGTGAAATTTTAACTTCATATAGTAATGACCACCTAAATTCAGTACAGGCAATCTGCAACATCGTGATCATAGATAAACTTACATCTCTCTCGTGCTTCAGAAGTCAAAATCTGAGTGAGTATCAACTGTCTTCGCTCCTCTGCCTCCCTATATCAGTGGCTTCTACATTTTAGGTATTCATTAAAGAGAAATAAATAGGAAAAAATCACTAAACCAAGTCGAACCTTTTAGCATCCTCCTGAGCCTTCTGCTGCTCTGGATTTTGAGAATTTCCTCCCTAATCACCAGAGAATTAAATAGCATAGGATCAACTTAAAATCCAGACAAGTCAGAACATGCAAAAAGAGTTCTCTCTCAGCCAAATTTTCTTTTTGTCAACATTCCAGATCCTAACATGGTAAGGGAAGATTATTAAATTTATTCTGGCTATACAAATCTATATGTTACATACCCATACCACACTAGTTCACTAAAAACAGTACTCCCTCAGCTTCTATTTTTCTCCACTTTTAAAATCCTGAAATGTTAAGGGAAGCCGAAGACCATTTACTTTATTGCCTGACAATAAAAAAATCTATGTGTTATATGCAAGCTAAAAAATATAAAAGTATTCTGATCATGTTTCTTCCATTTTATTCACAACTACATGGGCCATAATGTGTTGTATCAAACATTGTGCAACCATACAATTCGTTACCAAGAGTAGAAAATATTTTAGGACATCAATCAATAAGGAATAAGGAGAGGGTCGGGCAATAAGTTATATTTACCCTGCCTTGCTGAGCCATAAGCTCCTGCATTCGTCTTTGTCGGATAGCTTCCAATTCAGGATCAGCCTAGTATTAAATAAAATGTCAAGAATATACATGTACAAAAGAAAGAAAAAAAATCCAACATATGGATAGCAGTTGCTCGAGCTTTACCTATAATAAAAAAAATGGATGGAATCAATTCTAAAAAACTAAATAACTAAACTCTTATAAACTTTAAGAGTTTAATTGGTTATTACTCGCATTAATTCTCAGGTGATCAAGAAATCAATTAAAAGTTGATACTTGATAGCACATCCATCAGAACGTAGTCAGATCCTCAATTCGAATGAAGTTTCAAGAAGCAGTCCAGAAATCAACTAAAAGGAAATAACATTCATCATTCCTATGTGCAACTCTATTCCAGAACCAGACCTAATTCTTAAATTATACGGAGTATATGTAATGTAATCAATAGAATGATATTGGAACAAAGGCAAATCACACTATAGAACAACTGATAGTATATAGCACATCACATTAAGGAAGGCTAATACAAGAAAAAAAGGACAAGCAAGCAGTGCGAAATGGTGAGCATTTTTGTTCGGATATTATTGTGTTGAAGGATCCACCGAGGATTATCGGATATAAGCAATAAAATAACAAGTTAACTTTTTTTTACAATTAAGAGGCAACTAAACAGACTTCTGCTCTTTTTAACTAACAAAACAATTCAGCAGAAACAGTTAGTGAGTAATTAAACACAAATTTACTATAGAATACATATGCTTAATGCTAAGCGTAAATTTTAGCTATATTTGTGTTTACTAAATGCAAAATGAATGATAACTGAATTTATTGCTTAAACTTTCTGATTTTTTGTCATTTTTATCTACATTTTTATAATATGAGTGTAAACCTATGACATCCGTAAATGGACATAGAATTAGAGGAAGCTCGAAGAAAATTTGAACAGAGACTATATCAAAGTACAAAGAGTTCATTCATATACCCGGCTGCAATTAACAGGAAAAAGGCTTGGTTTGGTTAGGTCTACGATAATTTCGATTCAGATTAAAGTTAGACGAGTCAATTAACATCAGTAAAGTTTGCCAAACTTTTTATTGGTGTATCACCTAAGAATCCAAGCAGATCGAACACCACACTCAGAGTCAAAATGTTACCTTAACAAGTTCAATGTCATTTTAATAAATATATACGGAGTATTTTTTTTTTTAAGTAGACTACCCTTTTGCTTAAATTATGCATACCATGTCAAGATCGTAAAGAGCAAACAACAAAATTAAAATGCAAATATATACAGAGACAAACAATTAAACCCTCAACTAGTATATAGTACAATAGAAATCTTGAAATAAGCTATTTTTGCAAAGTATATTCAAACAATTGTATATATAAATATATAGATCAATAGAAATTACCATTTTCTTTAGCTGGCAAAATTTGGAGTAAAAGAGAGTCGATGATTTTTGTTGTAGAGATGTGGCGTTTTAACGACGCGTTTCAAATAGTTGATGAAGCAGATATCAATAACCCAAGTCTGTGGGCCTTATCGGCCCAACTCCTACCATGGATTTCAAAGTTAACCCAATCCGATGCATTCCCAAATCCCAATCTCGTGGGATATTCATTGGTAAGCCTCGGGTTGATGTATTAAGCTGCAAACTACGAGGTAAACCAAACTTAGTTAGCGCAGTGTGACAGCTCGATTAAGAAAGTGTTGGTAGGGGATTCGAACTCGTGACCTCGCGATCACAAGCTCAATTACATCACCAACTTAATCACCCTTGCACGCCCGATGTATCCCAATCTTATTGTATCCACGTTAGGATTTTTTTATCATTTTGAATATTAAATCGGATTACGGATTTGATAGTTTTATACTCGTACCTATACGGGTAGATTTATGTGCATCGAGTGTGCCCTACCATATATATATAAATATTGAGTATTTAGAAAAATAAATTAGATAATTAATATATACGGGAGTATTTACTTAATTTTTCAGTATCTAGTTTGAATAGATTTTATGATGTTTAATTTTTTTTTTCAACTTCTATCATTTAATTGGAGGTATGTTACATGGAACTGATGATTGGTCGCTCAGAGATACATTTGCATGCTTTGAAGATGTTACTAATGCCAAAGTCATATAAACCTTTGGAACCCAAATAATTGGATTTATGCAACTTGTTGAAAATGGAAGTCGGCGGCGGATTTACATAGTGTTATCTTTGTTCCCGGGAACACCCGAACAATAAAGTTTTCACTACAGATGGTTAAGGTTTCAAATTTTACCTTTGGATGGCGGCTTGAGCCCACTTGAAGCGTTTATTGCGATTGAATAACGTTGAAAATGAAACGGTGTCGTACTACTAATACGCCAAAATTAAAATCAACACCTAAACTAAGAGAGTCTACGACTAATACACTTCTTATTTTCGTGCCTAAATACTAATTCTCAGATAAGTGAACCCCAATCTCCCAATCGACTATGCTCATCCAACTCCAACAAATTACAATTTACAAGTTAAATAAATCTGCATTCTGAGAACTTGCTCAGATTCGCTAACATCATAATTTTCGTTCTTGTCTATAGCGTATTATGCTTGTTAAACATATAATATTTATTATATTAAACAAATTTTGTTGATTCACTTGCTGTTAAATTTTATAATATAATGTAATAAATAATACTTTAGAAATGCTTAGCAAATGTTGTGATCACGTAGTTCACGGCAATTAAAATCGATGGATAAAATTACAAAATGACTTCTTCTCTTTATTACGAAGATCTTGCAAATAATGCTTGTGCAATTGGAAACTATCAAAAAAAATTGTTGTGGAAATTGAAGATGATATTTTTATGTTCTTGTAGGCAGATTAGGTGATTGTTACAACAAAGAGAAAATGGTTGTGGTTGTCATTTGTTGATGCATGATGGTAGAGGTTTTATTGTAAAAAAATTTATTGCATTGTTCATGTTGCAAACATAAGTGTGATATAGCAATGAGGCTCTAGAGGCGTGTTGTCGGACTAGGGTTATTTATAAAATTCGAGAGCCTTGAGTAGTGGGCCCAGTAATATGAGTTCATTGGAGTTTAGAAAACTTTAATTCAAAAGAGAACCCTCGAGCCTATTATGTGCACTTTTTCTTTGACTTCAATTGACTCTTGTTCGATTGCAAGAAACCATAAAGATGTTGATTGATTTTGTCATGACATTATCCACGACATTAATCTTTTTGTTACTTTTAATAAATTCGTAATAAGCCGCGAGATTTGTTTTGTATGAAACAAGTTGCTTTCATTTGCCGATTTGGTTGTGTTCTTTATTTCTTGGAAGATTTATGATTCTTAAGATGGAATGTAGTTCCACTCTACATTTTGTAAGACAACAAATTATTGTAGTAGTTACGCTGTTCTTCTTTTTCCCATTAACTAATGTGATTGTTGTAAAAATGAGTCAGCAATACGTAATAAA